>ML791145.1:65847-82789 GCA_009831015.1 Picea engelmannii
ATCTATAGACACTTTTACTTAATGGATTAAATCTACATTGTCAATACATTTTTTATCTCTTTCATTCCAAGCGTCAATGTATTGTGTATTTTAACAATCTCTATAACTACAAGAAGGTCTTGGAGGAGGGACCATGGTCTATGGGTTGACCAAGCCTCTTCACTAAAACTTAGTTTATAGAGTTCAATATAGCCACCATGTATATGATCACCATCATTGTGTGGGTGTTCCTATTAAAGCACATATGTATAGGGAAACATGCAGACTACCTTAATAGTCTTAGGTGCATGCAAAAACCTAAGAATGTGGAGTGGTAGTGCCCCCTCCCCAAATAAATCATGGGGAAATTCCCTTGGAGGTCATATGTTTTCATTGTCAATGGTCAAGATCAAGGGGAAAATACCCCATAAGGGTATGACTACAATACTCTCTTACTCGTAAATCCTCTATAGAATTTAGCACACCAAATTTAGTTGCATGCATCGAGTTCTAGACAGTGTGTACACATCTTAGTAGCATCCATGTGCACACCTCAGTGGCTTGTGAATATTTTGATAAAGCTATGGAAAAAATAAATTCTAACAGAATCTAAAACATAAGAATAATAATGGCACAATCACATAGTGTACACAAGATTTACCCTATAAACCATTAACCAGGAAAACCAACCTAACTCCTCTCTTTATGTCATTGTATTAACTTCATTGTTTACAATACAATATTCATGTATTTTGCACCATCCAAAACCCTAATCCATTAACTGAGATTAAATTACAATCCTAATTCTTTAATTAGAATTATTTTTCAATGGGTCTAAAAAACACAAAATAGACCAAAACAATAGACCCCCCTAATGATCTGAATTGGATCCTCACAAAAAAATACCTTTGTAAACTTTCTAATAAGCATTTAATTGTTTTTGGTAATGTTGAGAAAATGTTCAAAATTCCATTGGAAGTTGAAATGAACCATTATGATGGTTGGTCTTCCAAGGAAACCCATTAAAAATGAAGTTTGTGATGAAGAAGATCACGAAATGGAACAAAGAGGAGGAAATGAAGATGGGAAATATTGGAGATGAGAGCTCAAAGGAGTAATCGTCTTGATGATTGGAGGAAAAGAAGATATCGAGTCTATACCAAAATGAGTGAATATTATTGTTGAGCAATGAACATCTGCAAATTTCCTTCCATTGAGTAACAATACACTAGATGTGTGTATATCTCACCCTTTTGTAATCATTTCATGCTTAATTAAAGTCCCCTAGAACCTAGCTTTACCATTTGGATTTCTACTATAAAAGGAATCTTTGTTGTCTCATGGTGTTAATGGCTATGTATACTTGATGTAGTTTTGGTTTTAATTTGTTCTTGCATTTTATGTAAACCAAGATAACTACAACAAAGCTACATTGTAATCCTAGTTCTATTCATTGGTTTAAATGATTTCTTGATTGTATTGCTAGTTCATTGTTTAACCACATTGTATAGTCAATCTTACGATTGCTTCTTGATATGTGTTTACTATTTTGTGGGGCATTTGTATGAGGAAACAACAATTCAATTTGTTCCAATACCATACACTACAACATTGTTGTATTCACCCATTATTCACGTATTTGATCACTAGAGTATAGCTACAATGCTGCCACATATCTTCCATTCGATGTGTGGAGATAAATTGTATCTTGAAAATAGATTTGGAGAGCCTCTATTGAACAAAGGTATGTTTGTTGAAGAAAGAAACCGAGTAGTGAACCAAATATGAAATAGAGCCATTATTTTGTATGCATGTTAGTGATTAGCAACAAATATCATTGTTTATTTATGAAAAGATCTATGTTCTCAAAATGGATAGGCCATATACCTACTATTTATGAATCATATGATATCAGATAAGGTTTTGAAGACTTAGAGAAGAATTGCATGGTAAACACTTGCAACATGTACCAAAACAATGGAGAAGCAATGTTGTCAGGACCACCATGGATCAAAAGACCCACAATGGTAGGAATACTTCATGAAGAACATGACATGGAAGATCCAAAAGCCAAGTTTTCTCAACTAGAGAAAAACATTGCTGCATTGGCAGAATTTGTAACACAATTGTTGGTGAAGAAAGATAGGGAAGAAAACTCAACAAAGACTAAGCATGAAGAAGACAAGGTAGATTGGGAAGATTCCACATGCAAGAAGCTCAATGATTCGATTAAAAACAACTATTTTTCTTCATCTTCCAATATTCATTTCAAAGTTGAAGTGAAGCTTGAGATACCCATGTTTGATGGAAAATTTAATGTCGAAGTCTTGAATAGTTGGTTGAAACAAATGGAAGATTATTTTGGCCTTTATCAAATCCAAGAAACACAACAAATTTGTTTTTCTTGTTTGAAGATGACCGAACATGCTTTATTGTGGTAGGAGAGCTATGTGAATGCATTGAGGATAGGAAATAATATTATGATTACAAAATGGGAGGACTTCAAGGCATTGTTGAAGTCACAACTTTATCCCATAGGATACAAAGAGGAGAAACTCGTGAAATGGAAATACCTTCAGCAAGAGAAAGGACAAGGGGTTTAAGAATACACTCTTAAATTCAAGAGGCAATCCATTAGGTTGGGAATCTCTTTGGAAGAGCTGAGGGTGGTGGTGAAGTACCTTCGAGGAATTTTCAGCCATATCATAAGGTAGTTGTAGCTTCTTAGTGTGAAAAGAATAGATGAGGTGAGAAAGAAGGCTCTCTATATTGATTTGGACTCCAAGAAGGGGAAACAACATGAGGGACAATAAGAAACCAACAAGAGAAGATACAATAACATGGCATACACAATCGGAGAAAAAATAGGCATTGCAAAAATTGTGATGTGGATGGGCACACGAAAGAGAAGTTCTAGAAAATTCATCTGGAATTGTGTCCAAAGTGGCTAAATTCCAAAAGGAAAGAAAACATAGCCATTGATACAAAATAAGAAGTGTTAGATATAAAATTCAATCTAGATAAATCCATAGTTTGCACTACATTGCATTAGCCAAAGGCGGGTAGAGATAAACATGCATTATTCCAAATCAAAGTTCAAGTGAAGAACCAAAAGGCAAATTCTATGTTTGACAATGATTCTCAATGTAATCTGATTTCTAAAACATTATTTGATGAGCTTGGTCTAGAAACTTATGATCTAGTGCAACCAAGTTCACTAGCATGGTTGCAAGGGAAATTTGTTATGAGAATCACTCAGAGATGTAAAATCAAGTTTTCCATTAATTCTAGCTATGTTGAGGAAGTAGAATGTGAAGTTTCATCATTAGACACCTATGGATTGATGTTTGGTAACCCATGCCTATGGGATAGGGATGCTACTTTCTACAAGAGAGAAAACAAGTATCGCTTGGTCAAGGGTGGAAATTCCTACTTGAATTTTCAAACAACATAAAAGGAGAGAGATAATAACTCCTCTAGCAACAAAATAGGGGCAAACAAGCAAGAAACAAGTAACTGTCATCAATGATGGAATGGTGGATATGGAGAAGCAAATGTAATCCACGTGCTTCCATCCCCTGAATGGTTCATTTTTGGGGGACCAAAATCCTGCAAATGGGGAGGTATGATCATAATTGGATCCTCGCCAAAAAAAACTCTTTGTAAACTTTGTAATAAGCATTTAATTGTTTTTGGCAAAGTTGAAAAATTATTGAAAATTCCCTTAGAATTTTAAACGAACCATTGTGATGGTTGGCCTTCCAAGGAATCCCATTAAAAATGAAGGCTATTATGAAGAAGAACATTGAATGGAACGAAGAGGAGGAAATGAAGAAGGGTAGTAGCAGAGATGAGAGCTCAAATAAGAAGTTTGCTTGATTATCAAAGGAGAATAAGGCATTGATTCTATCCCACGATGAGTGAATATTGTTGTTGAACCATGACCATTATTTACCAGTGAGTAACAATACACTAAATCCGTGTATAACTCACCTTTTGTAATCAATTTCTTGCTTGTTAAAAATCCCCTAGAACCTGCTTTTCCCATTTGAATTTTCAATGTAAAAAGAATCTTTGTTGTCTCATGGTGTTAATGGATGTGTATAATTGATGTAGTTTTGGTTTTAATATGTTCTTGCATTCGATGTAAACCACAAGAACTATAACAAATCCACATTGTAATCCTAGCTCTATTCTTCGGTTTAAATGATTGCTTAAGTCTTGGAATTGGTTGAGTGTATTGATGGTTCATTGTTTAAGCACATTCTACAACCGATATTGCAATTTATTCTTGTTGGGTGTTTGCTATTTTGTGGTGGGTTGTATAAATTGATGCAAATCCCCTCTTCCTCCCGGGGTTGCTTGACCTCCCAGTCTGGGATCGTTCAAGAACTAGAGTCGGATTGACTCTTAGGGCCCCTGCTAAACCCCCAAACAAGTTTACACAGGCCCCTTCTTCCTAAGGAGCATGTTCTATGAAACCCACGAGCTCCTGCTAAGCCCCTGTTACTTTTTAAAATTTGAAATACAGACACTGGGTCCTTTTTCTAAGCTCCCCCTTTCTTCATATGACCACGGGTTATGACCCGGGGCTTAACCCGAAAGGCGCTAAGCCTTCGGGATTCAGATATTTTAACACCAAACGCTACTCCGATATCTCGAAGTGTTCTATCGCCGAATTCACAAGATTTCTCTATGTGCCCACCTCCAAATCAATGGTCAGGATGAGTTCTTGCCTTTGGGGCTTCAGACGACTTTTGGTCAATGCTCCCCTTCCCTCTTTCTTCCAGAGTGCCTTTTCTCCGAATTATGAGATCTATTGACACATGTCCCTTATGTTTGGACGACTTAGATATACTCTGACTCTTGACTCTTTGAGAGTTTTTACCCAACACAACCCTCCTTTCCTCCGGAGTGGCTATCCTCTGAAGTGAGGGATAATCTACCACATGTCCATAAGATGGACGACCCAGATCTTTCAAGAAACGGACGACTCAGATCTATTCGGGGCTTCGACCTTCGACGATTCTTCACACTGCTTGTCTGGAATCTCCCGGAGTGCAACGACTCCAAAGTTTCAAATTTGTCGCCATGTGTCCAATGGATCCAATGGTCCAGATCTCTTTGGACTTTTGGACTTCGGTGATTATGATTCCTCCACACTCCAAACCTTCTGAATGTGCGAAGTTTGAAGGACTTCCAAGGTTAAACCTTGTGCAACTCCTCTAGATCTGACAACTGTCAGTCTCTCCTCCCAGATATGACAGCTAGGATCTATTGTTATCCCCCATATACCTTCTGTTGATCTGAAAGCTCATGTATCTCATGCCTAGATCTGAAGGCTCAGATCTAATTTCTTCACACTGTTTGTCTGGAATCTCCCGGAGTGCTACGGCTCCGGATTTTCAGATCTGTCGCCACGCATCCAATGGATCCAATGGTCCAAATCTCTTCGGACTTCTGGACTTTGGTGATTATGATTCCTCCACACTCCAAACCTTCCGAATGTGCAAAGTTTGAAGGACTTCTAAGGTTAAACTTTGTGCAACTCCTCCAGGTCTGACGGTTGTCGGTCTCTCCTCCCACATATGACAACTAGGATATATTGTTATCCCCCATGTACCTTCTGTTGATCTGACGGCTCTTGTATATCACGCCTAGATCTGACGGCTCAGATCTAATTTCCTCCTGCGCTCTCCTTCACTTGCCTGGACGTAGATTTAACGGTCCATATTTCTCTTTGCGGCCGATCCAACAACGCCTATAGCTTCTCCTATTGCACTATGTGTTTTCCTTCAAAATGAAGGATTTATTTAAGAATTTCTCAAAGGCTGGGGCCTTTGATTGTCTCCTTCGGGCTCGATAACTTAGGTCCCTGACTTTCACTTCTGGGAAATGCTATCCCTCTTGAGCTTGAATGATTTAAAACTAAAAGGGGCTCGACCCTTTGAACTTTCCTCTGCAAGTCCAAATGACTTGGCTTCTGTCTGCGTTGTTGAAAGCGTTATTTCTTTTGAGATTAAACTCACTCGAACCTTGAAGGGTTCAGGCCTTCTTCCTTTCCAGAAAAGTTCCGGTGCCCTCCTGGCACTCCACGCTCTTCCTTCCGAGCTTATGAACTTGGAATAAGTTCACCCCTGCTACTTCTCAAGCTTATCAACAGCCTGGAACTTGGACTGTTCTCTCCTTTTTCACTCCTTCCAGGGTTTTGTGCGTACTTGCGCTAACTCTGTGCAAATTCCCACTACTCCTCCTGAGCTTTGTAACTTACTCATACATCTAAGGGTCTCAACCCTTCTTCTTCCATGTAAGACTTATGATGTCCTCCTGGCTCTCCCTACTCAATGCACACCTTACAGAGATCTTACCCTGGAGTATTCAACAACTCTGAGGCTCCTTCAACTAATCAACAGAGTGTTCAACAACTTTGGAGTGTCTCCTCCGACACTCTTCTCATAGCACTCGAACCAGATCTCTCATGTCCACTCCTTGCACCAACTCAAAGCACTCTTTGTTGAGCTTACAAAGTATTCAATAAATCTGGTTGTGCTTTCCCTGCACAGGATTTCCTCTAGAGTGTTCAATCAATCTAAGGCTCCTTATGTGTTTGTAATTGCTTTGGTGTGCCCACTTGGCACTTTCTCCTCTTGAATTCCAAACATAATTCAAGCACACACTCCTTGTGTCGACTTCACAGAGTTTCCAATACTCTGTTGTGCACTCCTTGCACCAGCCTAAAAGAACTCAAAACTCTCCAACAAATATACAGAAAGACAGGGAACTCTATCCTTCTACTGCAAATGAAACATTTGCACACATTCACAACATATAAATACACATGTAACATTCACATCAAACACATAAACTCATATGGGCATACACAGAGATTCACATGCAGGAAAAAATGTTCTTTCATTAATATGAATGTCATATACAAATATGTACAAGTTTGGATTGTAACAAAGTCTTGGCTATTCTCCTCTCCTCTCCTTGGATTACAATGATTTTCAATCAAACTTCAACATCCTCTCTTGGCTTACTTTAGAATGATTTATACAAGAGGGGCTCATCGAGCTTTCCCTCCAAGACACCTGAGTACTATCCTATCACCATTACAACACCTATCTACCGAGGCTTATTATATTGAATAAACATGTACATCTTCATATCTGAGGCAATGCTCAGGATTTGTACAACTTGAGTCTATTAAAGGGGATTTACACTCGGTATGTACAAAGGCACAACTTGGCTCTACTCAAGCCTTACATCAATTAATTACAATTAATTAGATTGAATATTTAGAATTCAAGGCAAAATGAGAGGGTTGGCACCTCTCTCCCTTCTTGAATGTGCGTTGATGTGTTGCTTTGTTGGTGCATACTGAGGTGGAAAGATGCTCCTGCATCATACTCCACTTCTGGGAAAATCATGAGCTCCTCTTCTCTGTCGAAATCCTCCTAGATCCCAAAATTATCTTTGGAGTTGTCCACCTACTCCTCTGCTATGTTGTTGATGTTGATGTTGCAATATCTCCTCTATTAAGCCTCCCTCTGCTAACTGTATCCTGCATTGACCTCAGAATCAACGTCCTCATCTCCTCGATCACCTCGTCCAGTTGGCTCATGCGTTGGCTCTTGTTTTGAAGCCTGCTCTGCTGATGCATCTCCTCTCCATACAGGATAAAGGGCAGATCATCTTGATCTCCCATGTTGTATTCATCTCCTATGGCATTAGCTTGACACTCTACTACAGACTCAACTTCTGTAGCCTCATAATTGAGTTGTTTCTCAGTCATCTCCCCTGATAGTTTAAATTCTTCCAACTCCTTTGCGTCCTCTTGCGCTGGTGCAACTTCAGCTTCATCTAGTTGCTCCTCATAATGGAATTCTTCTTCATTGTTCATGACTTCTTTCCTCTGGAAGCCTACCTCTGTGTCTAGATGGCATAGCCAATCCTCCATCAATTTCAATTCTTTCTCCCATGGAGTGAGCATATGACTAGTATGCTCCTCTTCCTTCATCTCCTCTTAGGAGGATGCCATTTTTTTCACCATCTCCTCCTCCATGGTAGTCTATATTGGTTGTCCTTCCTCTTATACACTCTCAACACGTGCTCTGGCCTCAACTTGGCTTCTTGGCAGGAATATCTCAATTCCCCCAATGATCAGAATGGATTTTTTATTCTCCTCTGTCAGCACTCCTTGTTGAACTAAAATCACCTCTGAGCTCCTGAGACTTTCAGATAGTCTCATTTTATCTCCCTTTCCCACCTGGAAATCTGGGATTTCTCTTCTGCCCTCCTAGAATTTTATGAGATATTCAACAGATCTCTCTTCATTTCCCTCTTGGAAATCTATGAGATCCTCATTTGATCTCTCCTCCTCATCATCGAGGTTATTTCCAACCTTTGGTTCAAAAACCATATCCTCTGTGTCACTGAGGTTCTCAACCTGCCTCAAACATCTCCTTAGTACCTGTTGTTGCCTCCTAGCCAACAACTATTAGATAGGCCACCTTGCTCTCCTCCTCAAGGGCCACTCATACCTCCAACCTTCTTTTGTTGCTTATGCATCTTCAAAATCAACTTCTCCATTTCTGTTCTCATCTCCTCGAGCTCTTTATCCATTTTTTCTTTCTTCATATGTTGGTGCTATTTTCTCTGACCTCTTCCATGGCCTTCAATAGCCATCTTCACCTTCTCTGCCTCAAAGAATGTGACTTGTTATTTTGGCTTAGCCCACCTGGTTTTTTATTGTCTACTTTGCAACTGAGAGCACCTCCAACTTTCTCCTACATCCCACCTGGCCGTCAACTATCTGTTGCACACTTGTAAACAAAATTACACTCAGAGCACAATTTGTGGATTTGATACCACTTGATGGTATCATACATAGCTTTTCCAGGGCTCTGATACCACTTGATGGTATCATACATAGATTTTCCAGGGCTCTGATACCACTTGATGGTATCATACATAACTTTTCCAGGGCTCTGATACCACTTGATGGTATCATACATAGCTTTTCCAAGGCTCTGATACCACTTGATGGTATCAGACTATCTCCTTCACCTTCTGCCTACAAAACCAAAATTCTGTGCTATGATACCACTTGATTCAAACCCCCTCTTCTTCCTGAGGCTAATCGACCTCCCGGTCTAGGATCATTCAAGAACTAGAGTCGGATTGACTCTTAGGGCCCCTACTGGACCCCCAAACAAGTCTACACAGGCCCCTTCTTCCTAAGGCGTAGGTTCTATGAAACCCGCAGGGCTCTTGCTAAGCCCCTATTCCTTTTTAAAATTTGAAATACATGCACTATATCCTTTTGCTAAGCCCCCCCTTTCTTCATATGAACACGGGCTATGACTCGGGGCTTAATTCAAAAGGCGCTAAGCCTTCGGGATTTAGAGCTTTTAACACCGAATACTACTCTGATCTCCTGAAGTGTTATGATTTCCTTCCTCTAGGGATTTGAATGACTTATGTTCAACACTCCCCTTCCCTCTTTCTTCCAGAGTGCCTTTTCTCCAGTCTGTGAGATATGTTGACACTGTCCCTTCTGTTTGGACGACTTAGATCTACTCAGGCTCCCGGCTCTTCGAGAATTTTTACCCAACACAACCCTCCTTTCCTCCGGAGTGGCTATCCTTCGAAGTGAGGGATATTCTACCACGTGTCCACAAGATGGACGACCCAGATCTGTCGAGAAATGAATGGATCAGATATATTAGGGGCTTCAGCCTTTGGTGATTCTTCACACTGCTTGTCTGGAATCTCCCGGAGTGCTATGGCTCCAGATTTCCATATCTGTCGCCACACATCCACTAGATCCAACGGTCCAGATCTCTTCGAAATTTTGGACTTTGGTGATTCTGATTCCTCCACACTCCAAACCTTTTGAATGCATGAAGTTCGAAGGACTTATAAGGTTAAACCTTGCACAACTCCTCCAGATCCGACGGTTGTCAGTCTCTGCTCCCAGATCTGACGGTTAGGATCTATTGTTATCCCCCTGTGTACCTTTTGTTGATCTGATGGCTCATGTAGCTCATGCATAGATCTAACGAATCAGATCTAATTTACTCATGCGCTCTCCTTCACTTGCCTAGACGTAGATTTAAAGGTCCATAATTATCCTTGCGGTTGATCCAACGACGCATGTAGCTTCTCCTGCTGCACTATGCGTTTTCCTTTGAAATGAAGGATTTATTTAAGAATTTCTCAAAGGATGGGGCCTTTGATTGTCTCCTGCGGGCCCGATAACTTGGGTCCCTGACTTGCGCTTCTGGGAAACGCTATCCCTCCTGAGCTTGAATGCTTTAAAACTCAAAGGGGATCGACCCTTTGAAATTTCCTCTGCAAGTCCAAATGGATTTTGTTTGCATTGTTGAAAGCGTTATTTCTCCCGAGCTTAAACTCGCTCATACCTCGAAGGGTTTAGGCCTTCTGCCTTGCCAGAAAAATTTTGGTGCCCTCCTGACACTCCATGCTCTTCCTCCCGAGCTTATGAACTTGGAATAATTTCACCCCTGCTACTTTTCAAGCTTCTCAACAGTCTGGAACTTGGATTGTTCTCGCCTTCTACACTCCTTGCATGTTTTTTGCGTACTTGCGCTACCTCTATGAAAATTTGCACTACTCCTCCTGAGCTTTGTAACTCGCTCAGACTTCTAAGGGTCTCAGTCATTCTTCTTCCCTCGAAGACTTTTGATTCCCTCTTGGCACTCCCTGCTCAGTGCACACCTTACAGAGCTCTTACCCCAGAGTATTCAACAACTCTGAGGCTCCTTCAACTGATGACCAGAGTGTTCAACAACACTGGGGTGTCTCCTTCAACACTCTTCTCACAGAACTCGAAACAGAGCTCTCCTATGCACTCCTTGCACCAACTCAAAACACTATTTTCTTAGGTTACAGAGTATTCAGTAACTCTGCTTATGCTTTCCTTGCACATGATTTCCTCTAGAGTGTTCAGTAACTCTGAGGCTCCTTCTGTGTTTGTAATTGCTTTGGTGTGCCCACAGAATTCAAGCACGCACTCCTTATGTCAGCTTCACATAGTTTCCAATACTCTTTCGTGCACTCCTTGCACCAACATAAAATAACCTAGAACTCTCAAACAAATTCATAGAAAGACATGGAATTCTATCCTTCTACTACAAATGAAACATTTACACACATTCACATCATATAAATACACATGTAACATTCACATCAAACACAAAAACTCATATGGGCATACACAAAGATTCACATGCAGGAAAAAATGTTCTTTCATTAGTATGAATTTTATATACAAATGTGTACAAGGTTGGACTATAACAAAGTCCCAACTCTTCTCCTCTCCTCTCCTTGGCTTACAATGATTTTCAATCAAACTTCAGTAGCCTCTCTTGGCTTATACAATGATTTATACAAGAGGGGCTCATCGAGCTTTCCCTCCAAGCCACCTGAGTACTATTCTATCACCATTACAACGCCTATCTATCGAGGCTTATTATATTGAATAAACATGTACATCTTCAGATCCGAGGCAATGATCAGGATCTATACAACTTGAGCCTATTAAAGGAGATTTACACTCGGCATGTACAAATGGACAACTTGGCTCTACTCTAGCCTTACATCAATTAATTACAATTAATTACATTGAATATTTAAAATTCAAGGCAAAATGAGAGGGTTGGCGTCTCTCTCCCTTCTTGAATGCACGTCGATGTGCTGCTTTGTTGGCACATGTTGAGGTGGAAAGATGCTCCTGCATCATGAATACACAAGATTTCAATTAGTTCCAGTACCATACACTATAGCATTGTTGTATACACCCATTATTCACTCATTTGATCACTAAATTATAGCTACAATGCTATCACATATCTTCCATTCGATGTGTGGAGAGAACTTGTAGTTGGAGAGAAGATTTGGAGAGCCTTTGTTGAACATAGGTATGTATACTAAACCAGGTAGTTAAGTAGTGAACCAAATATGAAACAGAGGCATTATTTTTTATGCATGTTAGTGATTGGTAGCAGAGAGCATTATTTATTTCCATAGAGAGTTGTGTTGACAAAACAAACAAACCATAGGCCTACCATTTATGGATCACTTATATCCCCTTTGCACTAGGATGAGACTAAGTCTACTTACAAAGAATACAACACATGTCTAATAACTTTTGTGTGCATTGCTTAACAGAGTGCATGTGCACACCTCAATGGCCTATGTTTGGACACCTCGACGACCCTACATGCATGAACTTCAACATTCCATACTTGTACCTACCAAGAATTCCAACAATAACAAGAATATTTATAGCCACCCCGGGTTCAAATCCCCAATGAAACTTGGCTTGTTGTGATAATGCTAGAAGGGTAGACACCCCCTCACAAGTGGGACCCCTAAAAATGTGGTTGTGTTTCGAGATGTCTCAACTCTTGCTAAGTCATAAGTTATTGATAGATCTAGCATGCAAATTTTGGATATACTCTTAGGCTATAATGCTAGCTAGTTGGTTTTATCCTTGACCTAACCCAAGTTACTAAATGAGCTAATAATTTCCATGGTTTTAAAAATACATATATTTATATCCACCTAATATCATTATGCAAAATCATCCTACATTTATATAAATACTTGTATAAATACTTGTAGATACACTCCAATATCTCTCTTAAATATTTTAGTCACCTACCAAACTAGATTCTACTTCATAGTTATCCTCATAACTTTAACATACAATATATATTTTCGATCAAGATAAAATTATGTTTTCTCTACTTATTTATTTTTAAATTCAAAAATTTGATATTTGAAATGTTCAAAATTTATAGACAATATTTTATAGTCAAAATTTTTAATAATAAGACGGAACTTTAATTTTGGATAAAAAAAAATCAAATTTAAAAATAATTTCTACAAGTACTCTTTATCCCACACTTACTAGAATACTAAGTATTTATATTTTTAAGTAATTTTTTCGACAATATTCATGTGAATGAATAAAGTTTAAACCTATAATTTCATCACACGAAATTGTAATCTTTTCTATTTACACGTGTGATCTAAATCTGAAAAAAATTAAATAATGAAATTGTAATCTTTTCTATTTACACGAGTGATCTAAATCTGAAAAAATTAAATCTTTATTTCAACTCAAAATGTTAAAAATTGTTCAAATTGCAATTTTTTAATTAATTATTTTAGTTAATTTTAAATAATGTTTTAGTTAATTTTAAATAGAGTTTTTCCACAATGTCTAACTAAACTTTTAACAACGCCATATTTAAAGTTTCACAATAATAATCTAGAGATCAACCGTGATGTTGGAGTTAAAATTAAGAATAAGATTAGGTGTTTGACATTTCACTTTTCCAATATTTAAATTTAATTATAAATTTTAAAATTTATAAACTTTGTTGTTTTACCATAAATTTTAAAATTTAAAAACTTTGTTGTTTTACCATATTAAATAGGAAAACTTTCTTTTATTCCGAAAGTTGAGAATCATTCAACTATTTTTTGTTTTTTATTTTAATTAACTAAGAAAATGTTTTGAAATGGTTGAAATATTAGCTAAGGTTCATGGTGTTGTGTCATCTATGTTGGTTAAATTGAGTGTTTTTTAAATTAAATATTCAAACTTTGATATTCTCTTTATTAAAAATTGAATTTTTTTTTAATTGAAGTAATGAAAATATATAGGGTGTTGAATCTATTTATGAAATAAATATAATAATTTTATTCATCTAAAATTACAATTTTTGTAAAGTTAAGTTTTAAAGATGTAGAAAGATTAAAGAAGGAAGACAAAATTCTTTTATAGCTATCTTCATTGGCACAAAGATCATGTTATGTTGTGACTTATCTTCCATGGTGAACCAACATTCACAACCAATGTGGTATAATACACAAAGAGAGGGGAGTGATATCTTATCACCATTGAGATCATTTGAGATTTGTGCCTTTATTAAGTTGAACATGTTTGACATCTATGCATCTTCGAATTGTTTCTATGACATAAATACACTTCTCTCTCTCTTTATTGAGATCACACATATTTATTTATGTAAAACTTTTGAATGAACAAAATTGTAAAATTTATGATACAAGAGAAATTGAGGATGAATATCATTTCATATTAACTTGCCCTACCTCTAATAATATAAGGCATAACTTTACCTAGTTTCATATCATGATTTAATTGTGTACCAAACTTCCTCCCAACTATCAAAATCCAATAATATAGGAAGTCAAAGTTGCTATCTCATCCCCTACGAAGGATTACCTGACCCTTGGGGTAGGGACACGACCTAAGTTCGAAAATCTCAATATAAATTCAAACCCATTAAACTCTAAAGCCATTCAAATTCACAAATACATGCAATTGAACAATGTTCTAGAAATAAACATGCATAAATTTATCTAAACCAAGGATTCCATTTCAAATTTCATTCATAAACATAATTTAAGCTTAAATTTCAAAGTTATAAATATAAATTTAAGCGTAGACATTGACCACTTATCTTTTAACCATGATGACCAAGAAACTAGCTACATATGAGCAATTTTCCACTTAAGCATGGGAATCCACTGCAAATTCCACTCCTAAGCTAGGTTAAGAGGCCATCAAGGTGAAGAAAATTGGTTATCGACTCACATGTCACTCACCCAACCCAATTAATCACATGCTCAACCAATATATTCACAACTAAACACTCCAAGCAATCATTCAACCATTAAAAACTCATGGAATTCTCAACCACTACCCATACACACAAGGAAGAAAACTCACTTCTCTACTCAACACTACCTCAAGAGTATTATCCCTTCGCTCTTATGTAGGCAATAAGAACCCATCATGTTGTTTTCTTTCTAGAATACCCTGGTAAAATATACCTTGGCTCCAAGGCACACAATGAGCAATAATTAACAAAGGAAATAGAGGTTTCCTAAACAACATTGCCTCTATGCTCCTCTATAATGATCCATATATTTTCCTATGTCTAAAGATTCTCTCCCATAGTTGGTTTTTATCATTTTTAGGTTTTTATCTTAATAAAAAACATGAAGTGAGGGTTTCATAGCTGAAACAATGCTTGATTATGAGAATGGTAAGCGTGAATGAGTGAATTAGAATTAGAATGGGAAGAGGTGTTCATGAGAATGGAGGAGGTTTGAATTCCCATGAGGATGGAGACTTTTACACTTCACCATGATGATTGTACCCAACCCCCATGCCTTCATAACCATATGAGGTAGACGTGCTCACCAACCACCACATCTCAAAGATTGACTTATAAGTCAAACTTTATGACGGATGAGATGTAAATAAAGCACATGATAAAAATATATGAGTTCTTAGGAAACATAGGATTATTTCCACCCCCCACCTTAGTCCCCCTTCCTCTTCCTCAGTAGTGGACTCATAGCCCCTATTGTGCTCTTTGCAACTATTTTTGATCTTTATATTAATTTTTGAAATAATATTTACATATATCGACTCTTGAATATACTATGAATGGTCTACCACATGATACATAGAAACCATATTTATCACAATTACATGCCTAGCCATTTACTAGTCGGACCTTGGCCTTGAGTTTTGCATTGAGAATCCATACAACATATTTACATAATATATCTAATACATTCAAAGGGTCAAAACTAAGATATTACAATGACCAAACTTGAATTATAATAGAAGTATGCTCATGCTTAAAATTTCAATCAAATTCTTATTAGATTTGTAATAAAATAAATAGTAGTTTTGCTACTCTACTCCATATTTAAATACAATTCATTTTATCTGTCCAATAATGTTATTGATATTAGAAGATGACAAAAAAACATATCATTATTAAAATAGAGAAAATAACTATTCAAAAATATTAATATTAATAAAAATCATTATTAAAATAGAGAAAAACAACTATTCAAAAATATTATTATTAATAAAAATTATTAAATAAATGTAACAACCCCATTTGATTATTTATTTATCATAATTGTTAATTTAAATTTAATTAATTATTAAAATACATTCAATGAGTTTTTTTATTATTTTATTATTAAAAGGTAGGTGAATTAATTAATGAGGGGATAAGGCAGTTGGGGAATAGAACGAGGGGGAGGGATTCTAGAGAGGAGGATAAGGAAGAGGGGAGAGGACTTGGAGAGGGGTCTTTGTTTTGGAGAAAATTGGGGGAAGAAGAAGGCAAGGAAGGAATTATGAAATAGAGGGGAAGAAGGAGGAAATCAAAGGACAGATTGTTTTGGGGAGCTTTTACAAGGACATTGTTGTTGCTGGGAACTTTGGGCTCAGGGGCCAGGAAACCGCAAGGATTCTTGGAGCTAGGGAGCCAGAGAGATTGTTCCTAGTTGGCTAGGAGGTAAATATTCAGTTGGGCAGTTTAGGCAAGAACGAGAGAAAGTGAACCAGAAACTAAATCAACCATCCTACAGGTCGAGGTATGTATTTTACTAATTCAATCTATCGTTATTATGTCTATTTACAAGTTTATTCCTAATGTAAAAAAAATCATGAAAAAAAACCTTAAACTAAATTGCAGTTATTAAAATAGGAGATTAGAAGATATTTATATAATTATTAAGACTCTATATAAAAAGCTTTACAATAAACATATTAAAATCTTAAATTAACTACTCATTTTAAATGTTAATTTATTTATTTATAATTTCTATAATAATACATTCAAAATACTATAAGTCAACCATTCTATTATTCAATTATTATACATCTAAAATAAAAATAATATAATTTAAAAAAATTATAATTAATATTAAATTAATATATTTTTATATTTTTTATTTATTTATTAATTTATTAATTATTATTATTATTATAAACCACTCTAATTAACATTATATTAATATTTTCCTCCACTCAAACACAAATCTTATATTGTTCACCCTTGAAGCTAACTTCATTAACCAAAGATTATCT
>ML791145.1:82839-102909 GCA_009831015.1 Picea engelmannii
TGGACTCATAGCCCCTATTGTGCTCTCTGCAACTATTTTTTATCTTTATATTAATTTTTGAAATAATATTTACATATATCGACTCTTGAATATACTATGAATGGTCTACCACATGATACATAGAAACCATATTTATCACAATTACATGCCTAGCCATTTACTAGTCGAACCTTGGCCTTGAGCTTTGCATTGAGAATCCATACAACATATTTACATAATATATATAATACATTCAAAGGGTCAAAACTAAGATATTACAATGGCCAAACTTGAATTATAATAGAAGTATGCTCATGCTTAAAATTTCAATCAAATTCTTATTAGATTTGTAATAAAATAAATAGTAGTTTTGCTACTCTACTCCATATTTAAATACAATTCATTTTATTTGTCCAATAATGTTATTGATATTAGAAGATGACAAAAAAACATATCATTATTAAAATAGAGAAAAATAACTATTCAAAAATATTAATATTAATAAAAATCATTATTAAAATAGAGAAAAACAACTATTCAAAAATATTATTATTAATAAAAATCATAAATAAATGTAACAACCCATTTGATTATTTATTTATCATAATTGTTAATTTAAATTTAATTAATTATTAAAATAAATTCAATGAGTTTTTTTATTATTTTATTATTAAAAGGTAGGTGAATTAATTAATGAGGGGATAAGGCAGTTGGGGAATTGAACGAGGGGGAGGGATTCTAGAGAGGAGGACAAGGAAGAGGGGAGAGGACTTGGAGAGGGGTCTTTGTTTTGGAGAAAATTGGGGGAAGAAGAAGGCAAGGAAGGAATTATGAAATAGAGGGGAAGAAGGAGGAAATCAGAGGACATATTGTTTTGGGGAGCTTTTACAGGGACATTGTTGTTGCTGGGAACTTTGGGCTCGGGGGCCAGGAAACCGCAAGAATTCTTGGAGCTAGGGAGCCAGAGAGATTGTTCCTAGTTGGCTAGGAGGTAAATATTCAGTTAGGCAGTTTAGGCAAGAACGAGAGAAAGTGAACCAGAAACTAAATCAACCATCCTACAGGTCGAGGTATGTATTTTACTAATTCAATCTGTCGTTATTATGTCTATTTACAAATTTATTCCTAATATAAAAAAAATCATGAGAAAAAACCTTAAACTAAATTGCAGTTATTAAAATAGGAGATTAGAAGATATTTATATAATTATTAAGACTCTATATAAAAAAACTTTACAATAAACATATTAAAATCTTAAATTAACTACTCATTTTAAATGTTAATTTATTTATTTATAATTTCTATAATAATACATTCAAAATACTATAAATCAACCATTCTATTATTCAATTATTATACATCTAAAATAAAAATAATATAATTTAAAAAAATTATAATTAATATTAAATTAATATATTTTTATACTTTTTTATTTATTTATTAATTTATTAATTATTATTATTATTATAAACCACTCTAATTAACATTATATTAATATTTTCCTCCACTCAAACACAAATCTTATATTGTTCACCCTTGAAGCTAACTTCATTAACCAAAGATTATCTAGTGGTAAAAGACAAGTTTATTTCCACAATGAAATCTAGGGCCAACTAATGAGGCGAGTTATTGTAACGTGTTTGAACTTTGCTGCCTTGAAAATGACTAATCACAACACAAGCACATTCCTAGGTGGATGTGACACACCTTAGATTTATATTCTTAAAAGTAAGAAAGCATGCGATTGTTTGCATGTAGTTTTTAAGATATTGTATTAATTTATTTTTAATATATATTTTGTAAAATGGTATATTATATCTTTGTAAGATATTGTAATATTTTATTTTAAATATATATATTTTTAAATAGTATATTGATTATTATAAGAAATCAAAATAAAAGTTTATTGAGTAAAAGGTTAAATTATAATTACTAGTATTTGGATTTATGTATAGGTTTAGGATTAGATGTTATTTAAAAAAAAATATCACATTATTATAGTTTTAATGATGACAATGTGTGATATTGATTTTTTTGWAAATCATCATAAAATCTAAAATTGTGTTTGATTGGTTAAGTTTTTTTCTTCATGAGACGTAAAGAAATAGGATAACAATTCAAAATGAAGAAACAATTAGTGTAAGTTAATCTTTTCCTCAAAAATTCTTAATAAATTATTTCTAATGAAATAATTTTTTTTTAAATAGTAATGATAAATCAACTMACATTCATAAATAATAAACAATRATAATTATCTTACTATTATAAATTTTAATATTTTTTTTAACTTAAAAAACAAAACATATAATTCCAACATAACAATACAAGAATGATAATTATTCACCACAAAATTAAATATATTTTAAAGGCTAAATATAACTATAATGAAAGAAAATAATAAAATAATTTTAATGAAAAGAAAAATATTAAATATTAAAATACCTGACATTATGTAATAGAATTTTGAAACTGTATTTTATATTTTAAACGCTAAATATAACTATAATAAAAATATAACTATAATGAAAAGAAATAATAAAAAATAATTATAATGAAGAGAAAAATATTAAATATTAAAATACCTTGCCATCGTGTGAATTTTGAAACTTGTTTATGCAAATAATCCAATCAATTTATTTGTTCATTCATTCCACTATGGTTATCATTTCTTCATTCACTAAAGATGAGGTGGCTCCTCACATCACACACATTATAAAAGAGATTTTCATTTAGTATCGATAGATTCTTGACTCACTCTTATCACATCAAAATAAATGTTTTTTTATTGACTCGACTAACATAAGATAACCAAGAAATTGGTGCGCTACCATTCTTTGAATGACAACTTCATACTTATTTCAAATATTTGGGCTTTTAGGTTTTGCTTATGGATGTCTTCATTCTATGTTTAATTATTTGGGTTTAAGGGAGTTGTTTGTTTCATGACTTCATTCTATGTTTAATTATTTGGGTTTAAGGGAGTTGTTTGTTTCATGACTTCGTTATATGTTTAATTATTTGGTTTTAAGGGAGTTGTTTGTTTCGTGACTTCATTTTATGTTTAATTATTTGGGTTTAAGAGAGTTGTTTGTTTCAAAGTATGTAGTTTTTATCTTGTCTTTATGTTTATAGTTTAGTTGGTTTTGATCAACATAGTAATTTTGCTTATGGATGACTTCATTCTATGTTTAATTATCTGGGTTTAAGGGAGTTGTTTGTTTCATGACTTCATTATATTTTAATTATTTGGTTTTAAGGGAGTTGTTTGTTTCATGACTTCATTTTATGTTTAATTATTTGGGTTTAAGGGAGTTGTTTGTTTCAAAGTATGTAATCTTTATCTTGTTTTTATGTTTATAGTTTAGTTGGTTTTGACCAACATAGTAATGGAAAGTCTTATCGTAAGTAATATGAAAGATAATGAAATCTAACTTGAACTTCTTTAGGCAATGCAGATATTTTTGTCAATTTTGTTGGAATGGGGAAACTTGATGGTCAATGATGATAGTGGGTTCTTATACTATTTGATGAAACACATATTTTCCAATTGTTTGATAAAAATCGTGAACTAGGATCCAACCTGAAGGAGTCATTTTTTTTTATCTTTGTGAGATCACTACCAAGGGGTTTATCACTTTGCTAATGACTACTTAGGTCTCTATTGTTGATTTATACAACATGTGCAATCAAGGAGTGGATGCTTGTCCATCCATAACATTTAGTACTCTTTGTTATGTTTAATCGTTGTCTACATGTTAGGATATTATGGCATTCTAAAGAATTTCACTATGCATTTATTGTTGCATCCACATTGTAGAGCTCCAAGTTAAAGTTTTGAAAGAGGGACCATGGTCTATGGGTTGAGCAAGCATCTTCAATAAACCTTAGTTTCTAGAGTTCAATCTATCCACCAAGTATGTCATCACCATCATTGTGTGGGTGTGTCTATCAAAGCAAATATGTAAATGGAAACATGAAAACTACATTGGTAGTCTTAGGTGCATGCATCAACTTAAGAATGTGGAGCGTAGTGCCCCCTCCCCAAATGAACCAAGCAACGATGCCCTAGGTGGTTACATGTTTTCATTGTTAATGGTTGGGGTCAAGGGGAAAATACCCCACAAGGTATAACTACAACACTCTCATGCTCATAAATCCTCTATAGAATTTAGCACTCCAATTTTCAGTTGCATGCACCAAGTTCTAGACAATGTGTGCACATATTAGTAGTATCCATGTGCACACCCCAGTGACTTGTGAAGAGTGTGATAAACTTGTGCAAGAAAATAAATACTAACAAAATCTAAAACATATGAATAACAATGGCACAATCACATAATATACACAAGATTTACCCTAGAAATCCTCAACTGGGAAAACCAACCTAACTCATCTCTCTATCTCATTGTATTAACTTCATTATTCACAACACAATATTTATGTATTCCATAACATCCAAAACCCTAATTTGTCAACATAGATTATATTACAACCTTAATTCATTAACCTAGATTAGATTACAACCTTAATTCCTTAATCATAATTAATTTTCAATGGGCCTAAAAACCATTGGCTGAAAAAGAACAAAAAGGACCAAAGAAACAGACTCCCTCAAATCCCCTTTGCACTGAGACGAAACTAAGTCTACCTACAAAGGGTACACCACATTTCCAATATATTGTGTGTGCATCTCTTAGTAAATTGAATGTGCACACCTTAGGAGCATGTGTGTGCACACCTCAACGACCCTACATGCATGAACTTCAACATTCAATATATGTGCCTACAACCAAGAATGGCAACAATCACAAGAATATCTATAACCACCTAATATTACTATGTGAGGCCAAGCAATTATATTAACGAGCCTTGATACATTTATATAAATACTTATATATATACTTCAATATCTCTATGAGATATTTTAGTCACACCCTATCAAACTAAATTTTGCCTCATAATTCTCCTCTTAATTTTGACATACAATATGTCAAGGTAAAATTATACTCTCTTTTTCTATGAAACGGGATGATTTGGTCATTTCGAAATGTTCAAAATTTATTTTGACATACAAAATATATTTCATGTCAAAAGGTAAAATTATGCTATCTCTATTCTTTTTTTTAAACTAGAATATTTGGTTTTGAAATGTTCAAAATTTATGGTTAATGTTTTTTTTCAACATTATGCATTCAAATAAATAAATTCATAATTTCATTATAATGAAATTTTAAATCTTGTTTATTTATAAGTGTGATGTAAAGATTTTTGGAAATTTTATTTCAATCCAAAATATAAAAATTGTAATTTGATTAATAAATTTAAAAAAATGCATGCTAATCTACTCAAATGGAGTGTGTGTGAATGAATCAAAATTGTGATAGCTAGGGTTATTTTCTAGTTGTGCACGCAGTTCATCTTCAACTTAGATCTAGCTGAACATGGACTTTCTCTCTTCTACGAGCTCCATTTCCATGCCTTCTTCCTCAATGGTTGTGGTTCAAAGTAGATCTTTCGTCCTTGGTGGATTTTCTCCTAACATAGCAGTGGAAAAATCGGTTTTAACAACACCCTCCTCGTCTGGTTCACCCAAATATCACATGGAAGCCAACCATGGACATCTTGGGTAGTCCATGAGAGCCAATATGGACATATCTAGTTCTTTGGGAGCTAATATGGGTAGTGGCTATATATATGGTTCTCTTCCTCCGAATGGTAATATGGGTAACACTTCTTTCAATGATATTGTGAAGAATGTCTTGCATTCTCCTCATCTTATGGTTCAGAAGCCTCTAGCCATAATTATTCCCATAGTGAAAGATGTTTCATTTCAGGAGACCTTTTATCATGCCAATGGGCTTGTTTGTTGTTTCAAGAGTATTTGGCCTTGTTTAATAGATCTATACAAATGGATTTCAGACTCCTAGAAAACCCAGTTAAAAAATGAGGCTTTTATTTACCCATGTGCAAAGGGTTTCTTCATTGATTATTTTGATCTTGTTTAAGACAAGGATTGATTTCAAACTCATGAGCTTGGTTCTAGGTAAATTTCAGATTATGTATGAAACCCTAGACTCCTTCTTCAACCCTTTGACAAATTCCATTTCCTCGATGCATGTGTGGGTTAGACATCGAAATCGACCTTTGCAGTTTTGGAGCTTTGACTCTCTTTGATCCATTGGAAAAATTATTGGGAGATACTATCACAGAAAAAATAAAGCAAATAGACAAATCACCACTACATATGCATGCATATGTGTGGATAAGGACTTTAGCAAAGGGTTTCTCTCAAAAATAATTTTGAAAGGTTAGAAATAATTCTAGACCTAAAATCTAGTGTAATGTTCCCTTCCAAGTGATTGTGATGACTCAATAGCCTATACGACTCCTGTAGGCTATAGTCAACAAGGAAAAAGAGAGTCAAGGAGGTGTCACTAGGTAAAACGATTGTCAAACCCTAAAAGTGACATTAAACAAAATAAACAATTATATTTAATGGAATTGGAGGGAAAATAAAATTGAAGATTTCATTTGGTCAAAATAGGGGAAATATCCAAAGGAAGGATAAATAGAGGAGCAACCCTTCCCCTTGTAATTATGTTTTTGATATCTTATCGAGTGCTCTTATAGCCACTATTTTCGTTGGGGTTTTGGGAAAAACCCTTCCACTACAGGTTTAGTTTTGGTGGTGCAATATCGACCCTAGCTAGACGAGAGGGGGATTCATCAGGAATTGTCATTTGAGTTCATTTTGGTGCTTATTTTCATTCTAAAGAGAATTTGAAGTCATATCAGCTTACGAAGGGGGTTTATGAAAAAATTTTGGTGGATATTTGTTTTCAGGGCTGCAGGTGTCAGGAGGGTTTTGCGCACCTGGGAAAGGAGGTGTCCTCGCAGGTTGAGCTAGGGTCGTCCTGTGAGGCCCTGCTAGACACATTGTAGGCATCCCATGAGGACCCCTGTGAATTAGGGTTTTGAAGCATCCCACCCCAATTGGAGGACCGAACGCAGAGAAAATGTCACTAGAGTATAGAAAAGGAGGTCTTGATTAGCCTTGGACTCCATATATTGGCATCATTCCAGGTTTCATTGTGTTGTTTCTGTAATATATTGTGATGATGCCTAACAATCATAAGTTTGTGTAACGTACCCAGTCTCCCACTGATTCTCGTTACCACCTTACACATGTTATGATACCACCTTGTAACGTCCCCATCCACCCTAGGTTGGGCCACGTTACATCACCTCAACTTCTAGCACTCTAAATCAAACAAATTGTAACAACCCAAACATATTACTGAGCAATGATACTCTAAAAATTTCACTACGCAATTTCTACTTTACACACAAGTCCGCCCAGTAACAATTGAGATAACACACTCATCCCAATTGAGTCGCACCACACAATGTATAACAGTAGAAGCATCATTCTATTTTTACACAATCTTAAGCAACACAATGTAATCAAACAACTGCGCACACCAACATACTGACCACATAGTACCACTGTGCGCAAAACCACCTGGGATACATGCCCCACTTCTTTTATTATTGTGAACAAGGTCTAATTCCTTAACAACACACACATGAATTTCAACCTCTTGAAGAACACGGGTTACGATCTTGTGCACTCGACCACTAAATCCTCTTCTTGATGAATCATAACCAAAATCATAAGGGTAAACTTAACAGGCAAAGTTACCATCAACTGACATACTCATGCACAACTACAATTAAAGGCTAAAAGCACCATATTTACATGTTCAAGTGATATTAAACCAAATAAAAACAAATACTTATATGCAACACATACAATAATTAACCCATTTCAAACATAGTCAAATATGTAGACAATAAACAAGGCAAACACATAAAGAACACTTATCTTAAATGAAAGTCACTAACTTTGGCCTTGAATTAGACGTTCCTTCGAACCATAGACATTGTTTTTCATTAAGATTTTATCAACAGGTCACCCTCGAGCTGGGGCTCAACTCCACCAGGGAAAAACGGTTCATAGAGATAAGCTATGATATGAAACTCAACAAAATTATTCATTCCTATGTGCCCACTGTTGCATCTATCCCAATGTCCCTCATTCTGCACGCCCCTTCTCTTCTCACCATTCCTTTAGCTTCCCCACTTCCCTTCCTAGGGTTATCAGCAGCGAGTCAGACAGGAAGTCTCTGAGCCTTGTGCCTAATGATCAACACACCAACGAACAAATATCATCAAAACTATTTCTTGGAGAGTATGCCCATGGGTTTGAAAACCACTCCACAACAACCAATTTCTCACCCAGATAGAGACTGCTCACGGTCTATCAACCCAACTTTTTAACAATGAAACTTTGAATTTATCCCTACAACTCCTTACAAGATTCTCTGTGAAGATAAGGTAATAATCGTATTTTCCATACATTTTGACCCCCCTCTTCACACAAAATCTTTCCACATCAATAATAATACCATCCCCTCAAAATACACTAAGGCCAAGAATATATATTGCAAGCCTCCCACTTGACACTTGTCACCTCTAAAAGAAACTTTAAGCCACTTAATGACATGTTCCATGTCCTTGGGAACTTAGGATAAAATAATAATATATATGACATTACACTTTTCCTAGAAATATTATAAAATATTCCCCAAGACTTACGACTCACCCCCTTTTTCCATTTTTCCAGTCGAGTAGGCCCCCCATCTCTTTTCATCCGAGTCGGTCGACGTGCAATGATGCAATATTATATTAACATTCATGATTATATTTACATGGATAGGCACACTGGCCTATCTGCGTCCAGGCTCACCAACCTCATAATCACACAGACTCTTCGGTCTCCATACATATCCATTCATTCCCATGCACTAACCCAAGTGTGCACAACATAGTTCAATGTGCACACTTGCTTAGGTGTGCGCAACACATAGACTGTGTGCACCCTATCTTTGTTAAAACTTTCTCGTGCACTAATTTGATGCGTGTAACACCAAAACTAGGTGTCCTTGGCTCACCAGCCTAAATGTACATTACATTTACACTTGGTACCAATTGGCTCACCGACCTATATGTACAATTACAAAGGTTTCTATATTAGGGACACTACAATCCCATCCCCCTTATTTATGCATTATCCTTAGTGTATCATATACACTTGTACATACAAAATTTCAAAAGTGTTCAAAAATATGAGGATACTCTGCTCACATAACATCCTTGTGCTCCCAGGTTGCATCCTCAGGACTGTACCAAGTCCATTGGACCTTTACCATCTCCATGAATCAATTCTAGAGCTTCTTGTCTTTCTGATCCAATATGCAAACTGGTTGCACTTGAAATCCGCCTTCTAGCTCCACCTGAATCACATTCCAATCAATGACATGATTAACATCAAGTACATACTTCTTAAGAAATGACACATGGAACACATTATGAATGCATAAGGACATAGGAAATGCAAGCATATATGCGACAAGACAAATCCTTTCAAGGATTTCAAATGGCCCACAATAACGTGCTGCTAACTTAGAACACTTTCCCAACTTCAGGGAACTGCATATGGCCTTCACTTTCAGAAATACATGATCACCCACTCCAAATTCCCTGTGGGTTTTGCCTTTATCTGCGCATCTTTTGTGCCTGTCTTGGGAAACCTTTAAATTTTGTCTAATCTTTACCATCTTGTCCTCCATTTCTCAGAGAAAATATGGCCCAACTATTGCATGGTCTCCTGGGTTATCCCAACTCATAGGCATGTTACACTTTCTACCATAAAGTGCTTCAAATGGGCTCATCTTTAGAGATGCTTGATACCCATTGTTGTAATAAAACTCTACCAAATGAAGGTAGTCTTCCCACTTGGATGGTTTATCCATCACATACATCCTCAGCATGTCTTCAATCACTTGTTTTACCCTCTTGGTTTGGCCATCTGACTCAGGGTGATATGATGTGTTTAAATTCAAACTTGTTCCAAATCCCTTGAATAACCATTTCCAAAAGTTCGAGGTGAAATTGGAGTCTCTGTCACACAAAATTGTCTTAGGCACACCATGCAACTTAGAAAATTCGCGCATGTAAATCTCAACAATGTTTTCTGATTTGTGCATTGAATTCACTGGAATAAAATGGAAACTTTAGTAAGCTTGTCCACCACCACCGTAATATAATCGTGTTGATTAACAATCCTAGGAATCTTAGTTATGAATTCCAAAGTCACAACTTCCCACTTTCACTTAGGAATGGGAAAAGGATGCAATAAACCATCTGGATGTTTGTGCTCAACCTTGACCTTCTGAGATTTGAGACATCTCACAATAAAATCCACAACTTCATTTTTTATACCTTGCCAAAATTATTGCTTCTTGACTGCAAAAATTGTCTTTTGGTATCCTAAATGTCCATCATAAGGAACCTTATGCATCTCTGACAAAATCAGGTTCTTGAACTCTTGGTCATTCAACTAATAGACTCTACATATATACATGAGGATCCCATCCTCTCTTAGCTCATAACCTTCAAAATTTGTTTGTGACATACCTTCTTGTAAGGTCACACTTATATCCATATAGCACAAATATGATTTGGAAACTTCCAAAATTCTATCATGCAAATCAGTTTGGTACATGATAATGGTTGTAGCATACATCTCATGCATCCTCATGTTGAGTGCATCAACCACCTTGTTCTATTTTCCTCTGATATGCTTTATGTCGAATTCATACTCATTGATGAACTCTAGCCACCTCCTTTGTATGAAATTCAAACTTGGTTGTCCAAACAAATATTTCAGACCACAATGGTTTGTTCTCAGCTCAAATATTTTACACATGAGATAATGTTGCCACATCTTCAAAGCATGCACTATGGTTGCCAATTCCAAGTCATGTGTAGCATAGATCCTTTCATTCTCTTTCAACTTCCTTGATTCGTAGCATACCACATTTCAATTCTGATTCAAGACTCCATCGATTCCTTCCTCGCATGCATTCGTGCACACAACGAAGTCTTCATCAAGATCAACAATCCTCAAAATTTGCGCACTTGTTAATAAGTTATTCAAGTGCTGAAAACTCCTTTCGCAATCTAGATTCCACTCAAATCATTCACCTTTCTTCTGCAGGGATGTGATTGTATGTGCAATGTGTGAGAATCCTTCAATAAACCTTTTGTAGTATCTTGCTAGTCCCATAAAGGATCTCACTTCTACGACATTTCTTGGCATTGACCATTCTTCAATGGATTTTATCTTCTCTGGGACCACAACTATTCCTTCTTCTAAAATAATATGACCCAAATAGTGAATACGACGTTGATAAAATGAACACTTACTCAACTTTGCATAAAGTTCATGCTCCCTCAACACCTACAACACCATCCTCAAGTGTTGCTCGTTCTCTTCCTTGGACTTTGAGTAAATAAGAATGTCATCCAAAAACATAATGACAAACTTATCTAAGTAACTCATGAAAAATCCATTCATTAAACACATGAAGAAAACTAGTGCATTCGACAACCCAAATGGCACCACCGTAAACTCGTAATGACCATACCTTGTTCTAAAGGTAGTCTTACTAATGTCCTCCTCTTTTATTCTCACTTGGTGATAACCAAAAATGATATCTATCTTCGAAAATATATATGCACCTCTCAGCTAATCAAACAGGTCATCTATCCTTGGCAAACGATATGTGTTCTTCACTGTTACTTTGTTCAACTGTCAAAATTCAATACAAAGTCTCAGCGTACCATCCTTCTTCTTCACGAACAAAATTGACACACCCAAAGGTGATACAATTGGATGTATATATCCCTTCTTCAAAATCTCTTCAAGTTGCATATGCAACTCCTTCAGTTCTAGCATACTCATCATGTAAGGAGTCTTGGATACATGTGTTGCTCCTAGCATCGGCTTTATAGAGAAGTCAATATCTCTTTTCGAAGGCAATCCCGATATCTCTTTAAGGAAATACTCAAACTCTTTCAGCATTGCATAGTCTTCCACACTTGGAAATTTATCCTTAGGTGCCTCTTCCATGTGCGCTGCAAATACTTGACACTCTTTCATGTAACTTTTCTTCAATTGCAAGGCTGAAACTTCTCTGATAGTCACTGCTCTTGGAATTCCTTGCACTGAACTCATATTTCCTTCCTCATCCAAGCAAGTGAATGCCTTATTGTAACAATCCATGACAACATGTTGCTCATCCAACCAATCCATACCAATGAGAAAATCATACGAGCCCAAAGGTATAATATTCAAATCATGTTTTGTGCACAGTCCATTAATCTACAATGGACATGCCTTAACCATCTCATTGGCTTTCCTTTTTTCTCTTGTAGCTAGCTGCACCAACCATGGTTTCCCAATCTTGCTTCCCGACATATGGAATCTTTCAACCAAATTAGGATATAGATAACTATTACTAGCTCCCGAGTCTATTAAAATAGCAATGGGTTGGTCATTAATCTTACATTCCACCTCAATCATGTGCAACTGGAACTCAACCTCCTTGTTATCCAGTGCAACATAAATCCTTGGCACATTTATACCCATGTATTCCAATATCACAACTTGGTGTACACTATGTGCAGTCCTCACTTTATCACCTCTTTGAGGGAAATCTCTATGCATATGATTTTTTCCACAACCCCAACACTGCATAGGTTGTTTCCATTACTATTGTCCCATTGTTTCCAATATTTTGGGATCCTGAAGAGTCATATGTCCTTGCGTAGTATTTCTAAAAAATGGTGGCTTGTCTCCCTTCTTCCTCTTCTCCACCTTACTTTTCATCTTATCTTACCAAGCCTTTTGGAAATTCATCCTTCCCATTTGTTGCTCATAAATATACTTAGCGCGTCTTATGGTCTCTTCCAACGTCTTAGGGTCATCATACTCTATCTTTTCACTAATAAATGAGGGAAACCCACTCAAATATCTCTGAATATTCACCTGTTCATCTTTGATAAACAAGTGAATAAACAGGTGAAGCTTGAGTTCAAAGAACCCCTTCATTTTCCTGTCATAGTACCTCTTGCTTAAGTATTTCTTTTGGAAATAAATCTTGAACTCTCTCCAAGTCACTTTCTTCTCATCAATGTGTTTCACTTTCACATATTGATCCCACCACATTGATGCCTTTCCCTTTAACTGATATATAGCAATACTCCCTTCTTCCTTCGCATAATAGTTATGCAGCTAGAAGTACATTCTCATACCAAGCAACCATGTCTTTGTATCCTCATCCTTTTTATGCTCCCTATCAAAGGAATGATACGTGATCTTATTCATTTACCCCCGTAGCTCGTCCACCCGAGTCCTTCTCTTATGCTTTCTGAAAGGAGATGGGCTTGAACCACTGCACACTTTCCTGAAAGAATTCTTACCAACACTTTTGTCTTCTCTTCTTTTCTCATCATGGGACCTCTGATTTATTGATCTAATTGTCTATGTATCCTTATCCATCTTCTTTTCAATTTTTTCTAGGATTTGCATCAATTTGACGTTGAAGTCATCTTGTTGTGCCTTGGATCTCATAAGCCTTTCATTATCAACCTTATAGCTCTAGAGATCTTTCTGCAATACTTTTATAGTTTCTACCAATTTCATGCACTCCCCCTTTGATTATGTACCATCATCACCCAAACCAACATACAGATATCCAAATTCATCATTAGGATTGTAAGTCCTCTACACATATTCCATTCTTTTAACCTTCTGCACTAACTCTATCCTGCTCTATTCACTGGAAATTTTGCAAAATGTGCATGCAATTAAGATTTGTTAGATGATTTCATGCAATAACTACATGAAAAATTTGCACCATTATGTCAGAATCATTTCCTCAGATTTCTTACATGATTTTAACATCCCAAACTCTAGTACACACATCCCCACATCATTGTCTTTGTGCACATCACAACTCTATATCGTGCACCAATGGTTTCCCGCATAATCTAAAATCTGCATTGCATGATAGAAATTCCTAGCACACACATATATTCATGCTAATCTCTGGCCCATACCAATCCAGTGTTGAACCAACATGCTCCAATACCAAACTGTAACGTATCTAGTCTCCCACCGAGTCTTGTTACCACCTTACACATGTTCTAATACCACCTTGTAATGTCCCCAACCACCCCAGGCTGGGCCACGTCATACCACCTCAACTTCTAGCGCTCTGAATCAACAAAAATGTAACAACCCCAACATATTACTGAGCAATGCTACTCTAAAAATTCCATTACACAATTTCTACTTTACACAAAATTATGTGCAGTAACACTTGAGATAGCGTGCTTAGTCCAATTGAGTCATTCCACATAACTTATAACAATAGAATCATCATTCTCTTTTTACACAATCTTATGTAGCAGAATTTAATCAAACAATTGTGCGCACTAGTATACTGACCACACAGTACCACTGTGCGCACAACCACCTAGGTGACATGTGCCACTTCTATTATTACTATGAGTGCGGTCTAATTATTTAACTACACACACATGAATTATATCCTCTTGAAGCACACAGGTTACGATCCAGCGCACTTGGCCACTCAATCCTCTTCTTGATGACTCATAACCAAAATCATAAGGGTAAACTTAACAAGAAAAGTTACCATCAACTGACATACTCATGCAGAACTACAATTAAAGGCTAAAAACACCATATTTATATGTTCAAGCGATATTAAACCAAATAAAAACAAATACTTATATGAAACACATACAAGAATTAACCCATTTCAACAATAGTCAAATATGCACACAGTAAATAAGACAAGTTCATAAAGAACACTTATCTTAAATGAAAGTCACCAACTACGACCTTGACTCAGACATTTCTCCTAGCCATAGACGATGTTGTTCATTAATATTTTAACAACAGGTCACCCCCCAGTTGGGGCTCAACTCCACCAGGGAAAAAAGGTTCCTAACGATAAGCTATGGTATGAAAATCAACAAAATTACTTAGTCCTAGGTTCCCATTATTCCATATAGCCCATAGTCCCTCATTCCCCACACACTTGTCACACCCAAGGAAGTGTGCCCCTTCTCTGCTCACCAGTCCTTCATCTGCCCCACTTCCCTTTTCAGGGTTACCAACAATAGGTCGGATAGGAAATCTCTGAGCCCTGTGACTAATGCTCAGTGCACCATGGAACAACTCTAAGCAAAATTATCACTTGGAGAGTATGCCCACGAGTTTGAAAACCACTCCACAACAACCCGTCTCTCACCCATAGAGACTTCTCATGTTATGTCAACCCGACTTTTTGACAATAAAACTTTGAATGTAGCCCCACAACTCATTATAGGATTCTCTATGCATATAAGGTAATAATCAGATTTTCCATACAGTCTGACCCCCCTCTGCACACGGAAGCTTTCCACATCAATAATAATACCATCCCCTCAAAATACACTAAGGCCAACAATATATATTGCATGCCTCCCAATTGACACTTGTCACCTCCAAAAGCAACTTTAAGCCACTTAGTGACCCATTCCCTATCCTTGGGAACTTGGGATAAAATAATAATATATCTAACATTACATTTTTCTTGGAAATATTATAAAATATTCCCCAAGACTTATTAATCACCCCCCTTTTCCCTTTTTTGGTCTAGTAGCCCCCCCATATCTTTTCGTTTGAGCCAGTCGGTGCAAAATGATGTAATATTATATTAACATTCATGATTATATTTACATGGATAGGTGCACTGGCCTATGTACATGCAGGCTCACCAGCCTCATAATGACACAGGCTCTTCAGTCTCCATACATATCCATTCATTCTTGCGCACTAACCCAAGTGCGTGCAACATAGTGCAATGTGCACACTTTCTCAGGTGCACACAACACATAGACTATGCACACCCTGCCTTTGTTAAAACTTTCATGTGCACTACTCTGATGCGTGCAACACCAAAAGTAGGTGTCCTTGGCTCACCAGCCTAAATGTACGTTACATTTACAACTTAAATGCTCATTCTATTTTCTTCCTTTTGAGCTTCCTCTTTAGCAGCATTGATTTGTTCCAAACATAACTCTCTACTCTTCAAATGATCTTCTAGTTATTTTGCCTTGGCATCACTTTGTTTGAGCTAGTTTTTCACGGTGTCCAACTTGTTCTCCTTCACACTCAAATAAACCATGAATTTTGGTAAGCCCTTTGTTGGGTCTAATGGAGTAGTTTACACTATAGCTGGCTTGGCTTCATGCAATCTCTGAGTTTGCTTGTCTTTCAAGGTTTCAATTTCATCTTTTAGCCATTCTATGATCTTTCTACTTTCCAATAATTACTGGTAAAGCTGCTCCTTTTCCTCATGACTAGCCTGCATCTTTGGGGTCTAAACATGTTGTACATCAGGAATTTAGCTTTTTCTTGAGGATCTTAATCTCGTTATCCTTCTCTTTTATTAGGTCTTCTATAATAGTCATATTTTTAGGTTCTTCTCCTAGGGAAATAATCTTCATTTCCAACTCATTAATCTAAATTATATTAGCTTTAGTGGCCCCTCTCTACTGCATCAAATCATTTTCTATTTTGATTACAATATTTTTCATCTTCCTCTCACTGACAGAGGATTGCAAGACCCCTTCTATAAAACATATCACTTGTTTGTTGGTGAAATTCAATCATATCCACAGGGTGTAAATCCCGAAGCTTTACTCTAATTTGAGTGGATTTGTAATCTGTAGGAAAAAGAGGCTTAAGTACCTTTCACTCTAGTATGGAAAAATTGAATATAACTTGTTGGTAATCCACAACATATAGTAATTTTATTTGAGTTGTGTTTTGTCCCCAAGCCCTAGGATACATTTCCTTTTTCACCCCGTGATTTTTTCTCTTTATATCCTAATATTTTGAAAAGAGTGAGGGTTACTTATCATAGGTTCCTTCAGCTCTAGAGGTTTGTGAAACTTCTGGTGTTGACAATAGAGTTTAACCAAGATGATCAATAGTGATAGTAGGCCCCTTTGAGGCTAAACTAGCTTCACTTGATCCTTATTTTATGTGAAATGTACCCTTCCCTTCTCCTGTAAACTTAGCTAAGAATACCTATAAGTCTAATTCCTCATCACGTTTAGTATTTTTTCTTAGTTGATCATCAATATCCATTTCAGAATGCATGTCTAAAAATGTCCTCTTTCCAGGTTGTAATTCTTGTTTCTAAGGAGTCTGAATTAAATTGGATTGGTCCATTGACTCATTGGTAGTTTGATTTTGGGCCTCTACCTCTAGAATCTACTTAACATATTCCCTCGAATCTAGGTGAGTATTTATTTCCACTACAGGATTTGGAAGATGCTTGTACATGTGCCTTCTCGTTGCAATCACACCATGTGGGTCATACACCCATTTACTTTCTTTTTCAAAGTCTAGTTGCTATAACATTTCTTCCGTAACAGCTAGAGCAGTTCTAAGCTTGACCAAGAAAGGGCCAACCTCTTGAGGCTGCTTGAAAGTGATGGCCTACTTAAGCTGGGAAAAATGAAGTTGATATGAAATGAGCCTTTGTCTGATGTATTCCAAAGAAAATATTCTTGGAGTTAGGAAAATTGGCATCTTGTATGGCTCATGTTCAAAACCATATACTCTAATGATGGTACGATCCTTAGCCAGGTACCAATCTCCTAATCTGGTATCTTTTCTTAGCTACAATATCTTTTTAAAATCAAAAAACATCCTAGGAGGCTGAGTGCCATGGAGAAAAATGTAGCATGCACTCATGAAATTATTTACATAAAGGCTGAAACATTTATTCTGGTCTCGTTTCCTCACCTCATTAGTCCACTCAATCATTGGCTTGGTTTTACCTTAATCATCCTTTTTTTTGATCCCAAATATATCAAAAAGGAAGAATTATTGAATAATATGAGTTGCACCAAGTAGGCCTGGTACCTAAAAGACTTAGTGATGTGGAAATTTGACAATTTGAAGTTTATAACTTCCTGTAGGAACTGGAAATAATCAAATTTAGTGAGGATCATTGATTCCATTGGACATATGACATAAAGAATCCCTAAAATGGTCTCAACCTTTGATCTATCATGTTCATAGCCTAAAACCTGAAAAATCATGGCAATAACATGCATGGTTAGTTCGGGGAAGATGGTGGATTTGAAAGGAGGTAGAATAGTTGGTAATAGGGTATCTGGGGATAATAGATTACTTAACAAATTTTCTCTTTCAGATTGTGATAATGATTGGTATTTAGAGTCAAGCTCATCATCATCGAGGGTTTCATATACAACATGATCTGGAATTTGGATCATTTGGGAAATGGATTATTTAGTTATTTCATAGACTATCCTAGAATCATGTACATAAATTATGTGTTGCCTATCCACTTGGTAATTGACAACACACCAATTGCATAATTCTGGAAAGTGATAAGTTTATGGAACAATTGATCTAGCTAGGTTTGATTCCCATAAGTTCAAGTAGTTTTGACCATTGTTAGCGTCATCTTGGGCTCTCTGAATTAATTGGTGAAGGTTAGGGAAAAACAACACAGGGTTAAAAGCATACCTTTCCCTATCCTCCAAGTGGTCATCAGATACAATTGTTTTCTTGGATGGTCATATTTGGATAGGGTTCGATTTAGAGGCCATTTGATTACTTTTAAGGGAAAAAGATTGACTACCTTTCTCCATCTATCCTTATTTTAAACAATTTGAACACATTTGAAATAAGGAAATGAGAAAAATACCTGAACTTATTTTTCAAAGGATAATTTAATTGCTTTTACTGGAGTCTATTGCACTCATAATAGTGCTTACCATGTGTGTTTACCTCATTTTCTTTGGGGGTAATTGTTTTAAACTTTTCTTAAAAATTCTTTGGATTACATCGACGCAATGCATTATTTATTTGGATTACATCACAATGGAACTTGTCATCAATTCATTCATTTCGGAGGATAGATAAATTGGTTTCATAATAACACCTCCATGTAGTGAAATGAATAAGATGATGACACATTATCACCTGTTAATGCAATGGTTTTGAATTTAGGTCTCCGACCCCTTGTTATCCAGCGTGCACTTTCATTGACCAAAATAAGTTGAGGCCATCGATCTTGGATCTATATCAATGGTTCGATCATGTTTGTTGAATTTTCATTTTAAATCTTGTTTTCTCTCTATTGTGCCTATATAAATATGCCAAAGTGATGTAGTATACAGGGTATCGAACCTAAACTAACGAGTGAATGGTAGGGAAAACTTGAAGTGAATGGAACTCAAACATAACCAATGTGAACAATTTAAATAGGAACAAACAACTATAAGATCTACATTCTCTATCTATATCAACAACGAGGCTACATACTGGTGACATTGTGGGATCGATCCCTCTGATGCATGGGTGGGTTCGATCTCTCCTTGTCCCGGTCTGCTCCTCTGCACACTATCGTTACTGGAAAGTGTCGATCCAATGCAAATGTCAACGAATTGCTCCTCTCTGCATCTGTATTGGAAAGTGGGGCTTATCCAATGCAGATTGCAGTGGGTTTCTCCTATGAACACTCTCCTCACTGGAAGATGGGGTCAAACAATGCAATCGTCAACCGGTTTGGGAGATGGTTTATTTGCTTGGGTTTTGGTGCCATAGTGTTTTTATGTTTGAAATGTATATTTTTCATTTGTTTTACTTTTTGTTTACTTTTTATTTTTTATTTGTTTGTAATGTAATTTAAACTCATATTTGTATTTAATATGTGTTTTATAGTTATATGTAAGGGTATAGGGCTGAAGTGGAGGTAGGTTCCTATGCATGGAGGGTGAGAGGGAGAGAACTAGATGGAGGGAGAGAGCCAACAAGAGTTGTCTATTTCATTTTTAACGACATTGTTAGCACATGCCTCGATTTTCCCTACCACCTGAAATCTGTATACGAGATTCATTCTATTCATGAATTTTCTCATAATTTAGGGGGATAAGGGGGATAATTTAGGTATGGAACATTAATAAGGATTTATTCGTATTATTCATCTAACACATCTAACTCATGCAACCATGATTGAGGTTGTGGTCATTCCTGGTTTCTCAATATTTGTCCCAGTTAATTTTATG
>ML791145.1:140342-160317 GCA_009831015.1 Picea engelmannii
GCTTAAAGGAGAAGGTAAAAAAATAAAACCAATTCGATATGGTCCTTTCAAGATTCTTGACAAGATTGGTAACAATGCCTTCCGTTTAGATTTGCCTCCTTATATGCAAATGTATGCAGTTGTTAATGTTGAGAATTTGAAATTGTATGAGCCTCCTTTGACTGATTATCAAGGAGAGCATGTTCAAATTCCTTCTATAGATGATTTTTCCCCAGAATATCTTACAGAACTGCATGAAGACACCATCCTTGACAGGAGAATGAGAACTTCAAGACGAGGAAATGTGGAGTATCTTCGAGTTGGTATTAAAGGCACAAATCCAAGAAAAGCCAAGTGGATTGAGGTTGGAAAGATGAGGGAGCTATACCCTCATCTTCAGATAGACTGAAAATAGTCTTTTGGAGGTCCAAAAGCTTTCCAATGGGGAGGTGTGATCTAGGGGATCAAATTTTGCTCAAAATTCAAAGTGCTCGGAATCGCTTCAAATCAAACGAGAGCGTAGGCCTCGTCGTCACAAACCCAATGCAACTCGTTTGGGTTCAAACGAACATCGGATGAGAGAGATATCGTGTTATGTTCAAAACGACAAACAGGCAAAAAAAATGTGTTGACTATACAGTCCATACAGCCCGTAGGGATGGACGTGGTAGACCATACGACACGTGGTAGGGCCATACGACACATGACAGGAAATCATGTGGATAGTTGGCATATGACGTGGCTTGTTTTCGGTGAATGAGATGATGACATGTGGCCCAATCAATGGCTGCCACATGTCACCTGAATAGTGGTTTAAAATTTATGATTTTGGCCGGATTCGAACCCGTGACCTTCGAGCAGGGTAAAGCCTTGGGAAGGGTCACCCAACCGGCGCGCCCACATGTAGTACTTAACATATATATGAGTTTGAAATAATGTGAAATGGGGCGCGGACCGGGCCGGGGCTAAGCCCCGGCCCACGGTTATATATATATGTCATATGACCATTGTTATGTGAGTTTAAACCCCGTCGTTATATATATGTTATGTGACCATTGTGGTGTGCACGTGTTTAAACCCGTGGTTATATATATGTTATGTGACCATTTTGGTGTGCGAGCGTTTAAACCCGTGGTTATATATATATGGTTTAAAACTTAACCCCTGTTTGTATTGTGCGCGGTCATGTGGTGGCCCATGTGCCCACGAGCCTTGGCGGTTAGGGGCTAGGCGTGCCCATAACCGTCCTACAGTTCGTACCGTTTGTACGATTGCGCCCAGTGTTGAGTTTTAACACATAAAAGTGCGTGGGGACTAGGTTGAGGCAACAAGGGTGCATTTTGGTGATCCAGAGACAACAAGTTTGAAGGGGAACTTCCAGGAAGCCTATCTTCTTCAATTTTTGGCCAAACAAGGTGCCGAAAAAGCCCAACTAGGGGTTTTTGGACATTCTGAAGCCATTGGAGCCATCTATTTGGAATTTTGAGCATTGTAAAGCACATATTTGAGCACTTTGAGAAAATAATACAAAAGATCCATTGGAAGCTGGACCAGGAGATGTAGCCCAAGAGAGGGGTGAACTCCTTTATCATTTGTTGTGTTATGTGTTTTCTGTTCATTGTTATTTTTTGTTGTTTATATGCATCTTGAATGAGTAATTTCTATCAAAGTTGTGTTGTAAAATTGATCCATTTTCATTTTAACACATGAATTAAATCTTGCAAATATTTTCAAGAATACAAGTCTTCTTCATTTTTAGATCAACTAACATATTGACTACAACAATCTCCCCACCTAACGTGATAGGAAACCAGGGAAGAATCCCCAAACATTCACTAGGTCTTCTGTTGAAATCCAACAACTCACTGGTAACTGACACAAGCTTGGGAGAACCCAAATCTTTCCAAGCCAAGGAGGATAAAATACTTGCAGAGGATCCTTCATCCACAATACAACGATGAAAATTTATTTTATTAACTCCAACCATTATATTGAAGGGTGAAAAAGAAGGAAGGCGAGGCTCTACAAGATCATTCCAATCAAAGAAAACCATCCTAGGACTTGGAGGGAGCATACTCAGCGAGAGTGGAATGCCCCCTAGTTCAGAAGGTACTGAATTGGAAATGCTAAGGACATGGTTGAAAGGAACATCACTCCCCAAAAGAAGAGTGGGATTAGCCAAATATTGCATCGACGAGGTCACTTCCTTAGACTTGTTACTCTCCAAGAGAAGAGTGGGATCGATCGAAGATTGCATCGGCATGACCACTTCCTCAACTTCTAGTTGAATAGGGTGTGACATGACATTTTCAAGAGATGCATCACCCCCCAAAACAAGAGTGGTTTTGGCCAAATATTGAATTGACATGACCGCTTAATCAACCAAAGATTGATTGGATTGTTGGGAAACTGAATATGACTTATAACTAGAAGGGTCATCATTCAAGGACCACACTCTTCATACCACAAAAATAGTAGGACACAAATAAGTAAGGTGATCTAATTTTCAAAGCTTACAAGAGAACTTAGGCTTGCGTCCTATCCTTCTAGATTTCTCAATAAAATCAATGCCCCCAGCATGACTAGCAGTGGTTGGTTTCTTGCCCCCAACATGACAAGATGAGGTTGTTGATATATCACTCGTATGACTCATGTTATCACATAGAATTGCAAGGGTCAAAAATCATTTTATTTTTTATTTTGAGTCATAGGTTTTCATTAAGTTTTAAGTTTTTTATGTCCCTTTTCTATATTCATTTTTCAATTTTTGATGTAAATAAGCTAAGGTTAGTTTTGGCATTGGCCTAGAGTCATTGGGTTATTCCTTTCTAGCATAAAAATTTGGATAAAACCTTCATGAGTCACATATGTCAACTTCTCCTTCATCACCCTGACATGTCACCTCCTCAATATTATACAAAGACCCCTCCTTTTGTCACCTTTACCCGTTTAGATTTCAAATTAGTTTTGATCTGTACGCTATCAACTCACTAGGAGAGTTGGCAACGCATTCAAAGCTACACCATGCATTCATTGCCATCAGTTCATTTATGGATCATGTCAATGAATATCTCCTTGTTTTCAGAGATGATATTTTAAACCAATGTCCAGGGATTATGTCATAAAGGCTTCTAACTGTTTTCTCCAAGTGTGCAAACCATATCTGAGCTCGGTGCTGCGAACCTGGTGCTACAGACAGGCACTACGAACTTAGCACTGTAAAATGGCTGAAGAAGACTAGTTGGAGGTTGGACTACTTTCACACACCATTGTGCAACTTCAAATACACCACCATCAAATTCAGAATCACCAGGTACTCCATGCGATTTTTCACCATGTTTGAAGGTAGCTAAAGGGGTTTTGGTTCTTTGTTCCCTTTGGCACTGCGAACTGTCATTGAATTTCTATCATTGTGAAATTATCTCAAGAGATGTTCTTAAACTATGTTTTTTCAACCTGACTATCTTTTGACATCCTCCAGTTTTCTTCCTTCTCAAGTTTGACTTGTTCACATCATTTATTCGTAGCACTGCGAACTGGCAGCAGGGCACTGCGAACTTCGTTGCAGACCCTCTGTTCCAGCACTGCTTTAAACCTGCCCTCTGTATTTTCAAAGAATTCGACCTTAACAGATTTAATCTTACCCCTACTCATTTTTTAAAGCATAGTTGATCATCTATAGAGCAGACCTAGGTTGCATAGGTAACCATGTTGTCAAAGGAAACTTTTATTGTCATAAAATCCATGTTTTTAAGAAAATAATTGACAAGTGTCTCCCTCTTATTGTAAATTCCAGTTGCCTTTATTTATATCTCATGTTTGAATAATTCCCTATCTAATTCCTAAAAGTGCATAAAGTGAGTTGAATAAAAATCGTGTACAAGGTCATCCTATTGAAAGTTGTTTGTCATCAAAACCCTGGTTTCTTATATCCATGTTTTCATACATCTACCTGTTTTTTCAACTCATAGAAAGTATTCCTCAGAAAAAGTTATGGACAACCCACAACACAACAAGACTCATAAGGGAGGGGGAATAGTGAGAACATAGCCCTATGACATGAAAGTACTTGATTATGACCCTTTGATCAGAGAATGTTTCCAGAGAGTAGGTTGCATCATTTTTTGTCAAAAGAAGCAACGGGCGCATCCAGAGGTTGCTAGAGAATTTGCATTGATTTTTGATGGTACTAAAACCAAGGTGGGAACATTAGAGTTTGAAGTTTTAAAACTGTCCATATCAGCTGCAAATGAGATACCCAACACTAGAGAAAGGTGGTTCAAGGATATGACACTAAATGCCTCTTTCTCCAAGGGGTTCCTCAAACCAGAATACCAAGGGGACAATCAATATAAAGGGGTACCACAAAATCATATGTTTGAAGGTTTTGATAAAATGTTAAAGGTGATTTAGAGGTATTTTACCTGTGAAGGGAGATTTAACATGATATACCAATATCATATAAGGATACTTCTCCACTTCACAGGGAAATACGTAATGAATATCCCTTTATACCTGTTCAGAAGTATTGGCAAGATGGCTGACAGAGTGCAGGACAAATCCAAGCAAGTGGACACTAGTGTTTTTCACTCAGGTCTTATCAAAATGCTAGTGATGGAACAATTGAGAAAGAAAAACACAGATTGTGAAACATTCATCACTTATTCACAGTTTCATATGAATGTTTCCCCCACTCCACAGTTCAAGCTTCAAAGCCATGTTCCCGATGAAAAGATTGTGTATTTTGAGGTGAGCAAGAAGAGAAAAATTACTATGACTGTTAAAGTTGATAGATCCCAAAAGAGAGATGAAGAAGGAGGATATTCACATTCTTTAGAGAGGGAATATTCACCCATGCCATATCCCACTCCAATGAAGATCTCTTCAAGCAATCCCACAAGCCTAAGAAGCAAAAAGTCGGTGTTTCCTTCACCCAGTGCAACTGACAAGGTCAAATATAGGAGGCCTCTTACCAGAGAAAAAACCAAGCAAGAGATCCATGTGAAGGATGATGCAGTAGGAGTTTCATCCCAGAGGAAAGGTAAATCCATAGTTGTTGAAAAACCTATTGAAATCATTGACATCACTACTCCTTAAGAAGAGAGAAATCCTACTTTTAAGAGGCTCAAAAGAAAACTTAAAGAGGAAAGGGATGAGGTTGATGAAATGAAGAAGGGGGAGTTGGTTTCAAAGAGTAATCTCAAGGGACTCATGGAAATTTATAATGAAACTATTGAGAAATCCATATTTATAGCCAAAAGGTTTCGGCCCCTCCACAGGAAGCTCATAAACCTATACAGACAGAATAGAGCTCACCGGACACAAATCAGAGAGATAAAGATAGAACTTTAGCATTTCAAAGAGGAATTATCTAAGAGAAATATAGATATGTTGACTAAATTTGAAACCAGGAGGAGCTACAGAGTTAGAAAATGAAGAAGTTGAACACCTTAACTCATATCAGTTTTGATAGTTTCTTGTTTTCTGTATTTTGCAATTTTGAGGATGGTAATGCTTGGTAAATCATGTTCAACTACTGGGGTGTTATATTCTTAGTCATATATCATGATCATATGTTATTATAGTAGTTGGTGGCACTGAAGATAATTTTTGGAATACTTTAAGGCGTTTTCAAATGAAATAAGCAGCTACATAAAAGTTCGCAGCGTCTGGTGCTGCTAACTCAAGTTTTTGAGTTTTGAATAAAGGAACAGTTGCCAGGTGTTAGAGATCGATGCAAGCCAGTTGTATGATGGTCATTTATGAGTTGGGAGGGCACCTTCCAAAAGGAAAAGAGCTCGAAAGGAAACTTCATCTCCCATAAAGATGATGTTGAAGACATTGCCAACATTAGACTAAATTTTAGAATTTTGTTGTTTTTTGTTATCCACCTGTTGCCACACCACTTTGAGGGAATGAGGATTCTATGATAAGGTTGTTATTCAAATTGTAGTGATTTCACTGACAGTATAGGTTATAAAAACACTATTGTAAGTCTGATAGGGGTTTCAAATGGTTTGAGAGAGGAATCACTTTTTGATATTGTCTATGTAGTAGAGAGTACTTCTATTGTATGTATCAGACCTAAGACATTTGGAATAATAGAAATCATTTCTTCTTCCTTGTCACATTTTCTATCTAATTCTGATTATTGTATATTGAGTGATTCAGTTGGCATAATTGTAGCTTTATTGCAATGGAGGATCTGTTGTGAGACAGTTTATAATTTTATCAAAGTTTCCCTTTGATTATAAGAGGTTCTTGTTTCAAGGGGTTTTCTTCATATGCCTATCTGCTGCTTGATGTAAATGTTAGACATATTTCATTTTTCTTCTTCATGTCTTCCACCTATCCATTTTACTCTTCAAAATATTGATCTAAGTTATTCAAAACCTTACTTGTTGGTGTATATTGTATGGAGTGATCTATTATTGACATTGTTTTCCTGAGTTTTCATCCATTCACCAGCTTATCATAAAAAACTATCTTTAAACTATTGATGGGTGATGATATTACACTTTATCAGTCAAAGTGTGAATTCCAGTGCTAGCAACTCGCATTAATGTGACTCGTACCCCCAACATGACTTGCAGTGGTTGGTTTCGCATCTCCAACATGACATGCAAAGGTTGGTGACTGATCGCCAACATGACTTGCAAAGGTTTTGTGCAGTATGACTAGCAGTGACTAGAGTCATGCCCCCAGCATGACTTGCAGCGGCTAGTTGATTTTCTTCAACATGACTCACAGAGGTTAATGACCTATCCCCAACATAACTTGCAGAGGTTGGTTGCTTGTTGTCAGCATGACTTATAGAGCTGGTGACAAGTCTCCAACATGACTAGCAGAGGTTGGTGACTAGTTTTTCTTACTCTTCCTCTTCCTATTCCTTTTATACTTCTGATTACTAGTAGCAAGACTCTCACTAGAAGGGGAAGGAGGGGGAGAAGTAAACTTCATAGATGTAGAAGGTGAAGGATCAAAAACTATACAATTCCCATGAAATAAAGTTCTTATCTGAGAAGCATCAAGAGAATTTGGGAAGTTTAGAGTGGTCCACAACCAAACCGGTAGTCCTACATTCAACCTAGGAATGTTCATAATGGCCATCAATGGGGCAACAATGTTTCCAAATAATTGAAAAGCACAAGAATCCCCTTGGGAAGGGGTTTTTTGGTTGGTATCCTCAAGAAATTTGGCCATAAAGATCTTATGCATAGGCTCCTCCCTTGTAGGATCGTTCAAGTCCATAAAAGTATCACACACTGACTCTAATGAACCAATAGTATAAAAACCCACACCTTCTAAGAGGTGGCTCCACGCTTTTTATAACCCTAAATTGCACCACACATGCTTACCTGGCATCGGGCCAACTCATATCCTTTCATTTCCAAAAACATTGTTGAACAACTCTTTGAAAATCCTCTTGTGTAAAGGCCCACGTGCCCTAACCCATTACTGGACACGTGTACACACTGGCTGACCCAAAACAGCCCACATGGACCGACAAAAGCATGAAAAAAGGAAAGTTGCCGACGGAACAAAAAGATATGGGTGAGTTAACTGAAACTCTCGGCCATGCATGGCCGAGGTTTCGTCCAAATACCTAGATCCTTCTAGCCTATAAAAGAAGGGGTAGGGGTACCATTTGGAGGAGGAAGAATATAGCAAAGAAACTATGCCCATTTACGTATTCCATTGTCCCAACCCTTTAGCCTTTCTTAATGCCAAAGGAGATTTAAAGCAAAGCAGTTGAAGGACAGAAGAAGAGGAGCCCAGGATCAAGTTCAAGGAGCAGTGGCCGGTCTCAGCTTTTGTAAGTTGACTCATTTTGAGTAATAAAGAGAATGATTTTCCCGTCCCAATTCATGAACCTTTTATGGTTTGATTTCTAACCCGTTAGTATATAAGTAGTATGCATGCATAGTTGTTGCTCGTCTTGAATGCAAGTCAGCTTTGGAAGGAGCATCGCGAACAAGTAATCAAGCAAAACGGAGGATCTACATCAAATGTCAGTAACGAGGTAGGTTGATCTTTCCATGCATTTACTAAGAAAAGGGGATTTAAATCTAGGGATGAAGGTAGAGAGTAATTTCTATTTGGTCATATCTGCATGCAAAGTCTGAACTCTATTTGCTAGTCCGTAGGGTGTTTTTCCCCAACAACAGAATTGGCGACCATACTAGGGAGAATCTCTAGGGTTCCTGGAATTTTATTTAGTTTTGGGGTAGTTTAAAGACTAGTTTTTCTTGCCTGTCTTTTCTTTTCGTTTCTGTAAAGTCTGAGCTAGCAGGGAGTCTAGTTTTCCATACCATCTTTCCCTGACTTTTGCTTGACTATGTTTTTTGGGACCTACAGAGGTACACGCGGCCTGCACAAGGCCTGCATGCGTGTACCCACGCCCTATCCTCTTACAGCCCACGTGTGAACGCTAGCTGTAGAGGTACCAATAGCGTGTAGGAGTTCAGAGAACCTCAGAGGCAGTCCTCCTCTTCCCTGTCAGAATCAAACATTCTCATGGGGTTTTTTGAAATTATGTTTGAGTCTTGTTTGCTAACAGTCCTATCTCAGATTGTTTTTGCCTTATTATTTTTCCTTGCATTATTTGTTTTTCTGTTAGAAAGAGTATCCAAGCCTTCAAGGGATCCTAGTTATCAATATCAGTGGTCTCTTCCTGGTTTGTTCTGTCTGTTTTTATTTTTTCTTAGAGTTTAGATATACACGCGGCCTGTACAAGGTCAGCCCGCGTGTACACGCCCTCTGTTGCTATTCAGCGTGTGTTCGCACGCGTACTGTTTGAGTGACAGTCGCATCCTTGTACAGGCTACTTTTTGTTAAAGGTGAGGCAGTCATCCTCTCCTTTGATAGGAAGTATTCCTCTCAGGTGTTTGAACCTATGTTTGAGCAGTCAGTGGCTTAGGATTATTTTTACCCTTAGCTTACTTTTTCTCATTTAAAACGTTGTCAGAAAAATTAAAAAAAATTGTTTACGGTTTTTCGACAAGTGTGAGAGTCATTGTTTTTACAATTCCTATTGTGTGATTTTTTAATCCGATTCTTTGCGATCTGCGCTTTAAGCCATAATTGTTTTTCTTGGTTTTTTGCTTGTCAGTATTTTCCCTTTCTTGCTTTACTAGCACTTAAATAAATAAATAAAATCTCTGTTCATTTTCTTCTTTGGTTAAAGAGTGTGTTTCTGCATCATTAGCTAGGGAAAAGTCTTTTATTTCATAAGTTTTTGCAATTCACTTAGATCATAAGTAGCTCGTAGTCGAGTGAAATTCCTTTGAGTTTGTTGTCCAAAACCTTAGAAAAGTTAAAAAATCTTTCTTTTGAAAAGTTGTTGAAATTTTTCATTCAGTAAAAGTTTTGTTTCCATCTTTTTTATTCATTTTTTGCTTTCGTCTTTTACACATCATCAGTTTCACCTTCATACCCCTTGACGTAAGACAAATCCATAAAAGTAACGCTAAATTTAAAATCTACTAGACTTTTATGTTTGTAGGGTTCACAAACTAGTTCAGGACTAGGGCCTTGGATTAGGTTGGAGAGGAAACTCTTCAAGGCCATTTAAAATCAAACATTAGAGTCTAAGATAGGGAGTGTCTAAGTCCAGTTTCGTGGAATTTATCCAGGACCCCCCTCTAACACAGGGGATAAACACGAGGTCACGTGCGGAAAGGTAGCAGAGATAACCCCTCCAAAGCCGGACCAATCATAGTGGAGAACACATATAGAGGGCTTGTTTTGGGATTACGTAGTTTGCATTTTCCACAGGGCTTCATGGGTCTCGAATCCATTCGAGGTCCTCAGTTGTCTTTCGGACCATTTTCTCTCAATACCCTTGATAGGTTTCGGGCTCGATACCTTGCTCATTGTGGTCTACCCGACTTTTGACTGTACCCGCCTGGTGATTGTTCGTGTGCTGGAAACCTAGTTGCCAATATTTGTTAGTGACATACACAGGTGACTGTGGGGGTATACCACGGTACCTAGGACAGACATCTGGCCATGCTTTGCAGAGTATACCCGGAGGGTGCTTCCATGTTCGAGTTTCACTTGCACCGGTAAGTTGCTCTAGTGTTGGCTATTGTAACTGTTCTTCCAATTAATTTAGTGTTTGCTTGTCTTATCTTCTAGGGACTTTTTTCTTAGTGTGTGTTACTTTTGAGTTTTTAGACTACCTTAGAGTGTCTTGGATCTTCTCACATAGTGGAGGATCCTGAGCTCCTCCAGTCACAAAGGCTTCTTGGCCTGCCACCGGTTACACTGGAGCCACCCCCGCCACCATTAAGGCGGAAGCTAGACCAACAAGGGTCTTTTGAAGCAACCGGGTCACAAACCATTGTTCCCGAACAACCCCTGGAGGAATCAACCATTTTGGACCATGAAGAAACTGCTCTTGGCTTGGTTGAAACCCCAATCACTGATCTCTTGGCACATTTCATTGAACCAATTCAATTTTACAAGCGTCAGACAGTGTCGCACCGGTTACTCCTTCCGGGAATTCTTCAATTCCCACCACGGTTGTCACCACATGAGAGTCGTCATATCCTAACCTACCATCGTCGATCTGAGCCACCATGGTCTCGACCACAATTACTTCGCACAGTGGTCCAAACCCGTCTTTGGCGGTGGCCACAACCCCTTTCACACCTAGTGCGACAGACCCTCCATTCTCATACGGTATGCCTAGTTCAGGTACAAGTCCTGTACTGTCCTACTCCACTTTACAGACTTTGGGTCTGGGGGCAGGGAGCTCTAGCGCTCCTCTACAAGGTCACATGGGGGGCACTCATGTCCCTTTTAACACTTTTCCTTACGCATGAGGTCATATCTCTTCTTTGTCCCCTTCACTCGGTGGTTCGCATCAGCAATCCGTCGGGCAACCTACACACAATAGTTTATTTGGAGCGAGGAGTCAAGGACCACCTTCGCATAGTATGTCGATAGGTTTGACACTGTTTTCTTGGAATGGAACATTTGGTAACAACACCTTCTCGTCAGCCTCTTTCCCGACTGGGGGCAACCCCATTTTTGGACAATCTACTCCTGGGCAGGGTACTATTCCTGCACAGGGGGCAAACTTAGCAGGACCTTGGAATTCAGGGCAAGGATTTGTTCCCTCCTCCAGAATGACGATATGGGGTAATTCTTTCCACAATCAATGGAACCCCGGACAAACTACTATGCCTATCCCTATGGTACCGACATGGGGTAATCCTTCCCAAAGTCCTTTGAACACAATGCATGCCCAACAATCTTTGTCCTATTTGGGAAATCAGCCGATGATGTCTCCACATATGCAAAATCCTTACGCTGGCAAGGGCCATGGTTTTTACCAGAATCTGGGCCAGCAACCAAACTTTTCCTGGCAACCTGGTGCCAGTCAAACTCCAGGACCCTTTTTCCTAGGTTATCAGCAGCAACCCAAACTACCTTTCCTGGCAACTTTACACTTTCCAGATTTGACGAGGTTGCTGAATGACCCCATTTGTCACGATCCACATTGGCCTCCTATGCCGACGAAGTTTCCTTCAGACATTCCAAAGTTCGAAGCCAAGCCTAATGAAGATCCAGGAGATCATGTGACTACCTTTCATCTTTGGTGCTCATCTTACTCATTGAAAGATGACTTCGTACAATTGTGATTGTTTCAACGTACTCTCATTGGGAGTGCTGCGAAATGGTACATTGAGCTTGACCGCTCAAGATACTCTTCTTTTCGCGAATTGGGGATGGCTTTCCTTAACCATTTCCAGTTACCTGTGAGATACGATGTTAGCACAGAGTTGCTCACTAATTTCGAACAAACAACAACGGACCATATCTCTGATCACATCTGAGAATGGAGATGTCAGAAGAGTTTAATCAAAGTACCAGTCCCACCAGCATTCATGCTTGAGTGGTTCCTTAAGTCTTTCGTCCCGCAGTTATCCAAAGATGTCGCGACATCCAGAGTTTTCTCTGAAGAAGACGCCATCATGAGGGCTCAACAGTTTGAGCTCATCTATTCTCAGTCTGGTTTATTATACAACATCTTGATAGATGCACCACGTTCAATACTAGATAAAACTAGACAGAGAGTTGGACCGCATGTCGATGGTATTGTCGGTTCAGCACAAACCAAGCCCATTGAGCAATTGACAAATCAGTTGCAGCAGTTATCCATACACCACACAACAGCCAGCCAAACTACTGCTTTGGCTGCTCCCCCTACCCAAATGTCGGAAGTACACACAGTGCAGTCGACTAACCCAAAGGCCACCCAACAGCCTGAAGGGAAGAAAAAACAACGAAAGAAGAGTAAGGGGGATAAAAAACCCAACAATAATGCTGGCGGGGACAACACTGAAAAATGGAAGGCAAGGTATCCATGCAACTTGTGCACAAAAGACCACCCGACCCATCTATGTCCTCGACTTGCAGAGGCCCAAAAATTTGTCACACAGCAACAACAGGCGGTGTTGACAAACCCATTTCAGCATGGGAAAAATCTAACTCAAGCTTCTGCAAGTACGGAAGGGGGCAGCCAAGAAAATTTCCCGCCTCCGAACAACCCCTCGTCCGCAAATGTATATATGCTTAGGGATGATGCTTTCATATCGACTAGAGTGCATGATTATAGTAAACCAAGTGCTTCTGAGAAGGGTAAAGAAGTTGACCTCCCATCTCTTCCTCTACATATTGAGAAAACATTGGGAGAAACAATGACACACATTCCAAAAGGTGCATTTAAAAAGGCTTCTCATAACCCAAATGCAAGGGCCGCCCAGAACTACTTTGTGGTGGAGGATTTATCACAAACCCCTTGTGCGATGTCTACTTTGGAGGTCCTCCAAAGTTTCCCTTCTCAGAGGAAAGCTTTGTTAACCACTTTGGGCTCTACTGAGACTTGTAATCCAGGTACCATCATGTTAGATACAACCGACTTAAAACCTCGTCTGCCTTACCACGTAGGTTTTTAGATAGTAGTGGCTTACCCCATGAAAACTTTTACATGGAATATCTTCCACAAAGGGTGCCTCGACATGTGTTATGTCGTTGGGATGTTGGAAGGCCATTGGCCAGCCCATTTTGTCTCCATCACCTACTCTCCTCACTGCTTTCGACGGTCATTCGTTCCGATCACATGGCATCGTTCCTTCTTTCCCCATGCAGTTAGGAGGGAAGACTGTGTGTGTCGAAGTAGAGGTAGTTGATGCTCCCCTCGACTATAAACTCTTGTTAGGACAAAGTTGGACTTATGCTATGCAAGCTGTGGTTGCTACAGTTTTTCGGGTCTTGTTGTTTCCACACGAGGGCCGGATAGTGACCATCGATCAATTGTCTTTCTCCAGACCTGACCCAACTTTGGGGGCATCCACGGTCCCGATGATTGATAATCCTCAACCAGGTGTCGTCAACATAGGAGTTGGTTTGTGCCCATCTTTGATGGGTACCTTCGATTACCCACCTCCACAGGGCGATATCAAATTTATATCTAGTCACCATAAGGTTGAGATTTTTCAAGTTTCGTCATTCTGTATGACTTACTTCGAGGATCCATGGATTCTTCCTTCCCCATCAGCCATGATGGATGAGACAGGGCACCCCAGCATGTCCATGCCCTTGTCTGTCGTTGAAGTAGCGTACTCTTTAGTCTAGCAAGCTTCAGCTAACACTGATCCAACTCATGCACAAGAGTTAGATCCACTTCTAGAGCCTATTTGGGCTCAGGGTTCTCTCGCTAAAGTCGATTCATTAGACTTAGTCTTGCCTTCTGATGAAGCAGTAATCAAAGAAATGACTAGTCCGGACAAACCTTGGAAAGATCTTCATCACAGATCATATTTTCTCCTAGAGTTAAGCCAAATCGATGCAGGAGAATTCACTGTGACCATGACGGGAGATCAACCATGTCCTATTAATCTCTTAGCTACACATGAAATTTATGTTGAGGGAAATATGGTGACTATTGCTGAAACTATACCAATCAACATCTCCCGAAACCCTAGCGTCGTGGAGAACGTCTTCGTCGGAGCGGATTTCTCCCCCAAAGAGAGTCAAATCTACACGGATCTTTTCAAGGAATTCCACGATGTTTTTGCCTGGTCTTATGAGGAAATGCTAGGTATTGATAAAAAAATAGTTGAACATGAAATCACAACGTATCCTGATGCTAAGACTGTTCGACAAAAACTTCGTCCAGTTAATCCTGAGAAAGCAGAAGCCATCAAGATTGAGGTTGAGAAATTGCTAAAGGAAGGTTTTATCTATCCTATCCATTTCACTCAATGGGTGTCAAATCCTATGATGGTCAATAAAAAACAAGCCACGATTTGTGTATGTACCGATTTCTGTGATTTGAACAAGGCATGTCCCAAAGATAATTTTCCAACACCGTTCATCGACCAGATCATTGATGAATGTGCTGGTTGTGAAGCCTTTTCTTTCATGGACGGTTTTTTGGGATATAATCAAATCCAAATCAAACCCGAAGACCAACACAAAACGACATTCATTTGTCCGTGGGGTACATTCGCATATCGTAAGATGCCTTTTGGTCTTAAAAATGCTGGAGCCACCTTCCAGTGGGCCATGTCTTTTTCTTTTCATGATCTCAAACATATAGTCGAGGCCTATCTAGATGATTTAGCATCACGATCTCGCAAGAGAATGGATCATCCTACACACCTTAGACTAATCTTCGAACGTTGTCGCTACTTTAGGATTCGCTTAAATCCAAACAAGTGAAGCTTCTGTGTAACATCAGGTTTGTTAGGTTTCATCATGTCAACAACAGGGATCATGGTCAATCCTCTCAAGGTGGAGGCAATAATCTAGTTGCCCCCCCCATGCACAGTTCTTCAACTTCAGAGTCTACAAGGCAAGGCGAACTTTTTACGATGCTTCATCGCCAACTATGCCGAAATCACCAAGGGATTTATGCGCCTATTGAAGAAAGACGTTCCTTTTTACTGGGATGAAGCTGCTCAATGCTCTTTCGACACATTAAAACATGCCCTGACAACTGCGCCTCTGCTACGAGCACCTAACTATAACAAAGATTTCTTATTATATCTGGTTTCCGCAGAGTCAACTATTGGCATGGTTTTAGTTCAGGAAGATGATTCATTCTCAGAATACGTGATCTATTACCTGAGCTGAGGCCTCATAGGACTGGAACTCAATTATTCTCATATCAAAAAACTTGTGTTGGCAGCAGTTCATGTTGTTCAATGGTTCTGTCATTATGTTTTGTTTCGTAAGACCACTGTCATTGCTATTGTGAATCCATTCCAGTACATTTTGACACGACGGGTTATAGGTGGAAAAATCAGTAGATGGATAGTCATCCTCCAGGAATTTGACTTAGACTTCATTTCAGCAAAGTCCAAAAAGTCATTGGTCTTCGCAGAGCTTATTTCAGAACTTCTGGTTGAGTCAGGTGATGTTGTGCCTGAAGAATCGCCTATCCAGGGAGATATGTTTTTGATCACATCTTCAGATCCCTGGTATGGAGATATACTTATCTATCTCTGGACTTTGAAGTGCCCCACTTCTGCTTCTCATGATGAGCATCGACGAATACGCCATCAGGCTAAGAATTATTTCATACTAAATGATACGTTGTATCGGAGAGGTGTAGACTGCATCTTACGTCGATGTCTCACACATGAGGAGGCAGTCATCATGCTCAACGATTTCCATACCGAAGCTTGTGGCGGTCATTTTTCTGGGTTGGCAACAACCCAAAAGATTCTACGAGCAGGTTACTTATGGTCGACGCTTATCAAAGATTGTATAGAATCGGTCAAGAAGTGCCATCCGTGCCAAGTCTTTTCTCGGAAGATGAGGGCACATCCCGCTCCTATGTTTCCTGTCATCACATTTGGTCCCTTCACCAAGTGGGTGATTGATTACACTACTTGCAACCCCCTGTCAGCAAGGGGGCACCGCTATATCATCATAGCTATAGAATACTTCACTAAGTGGATCGAAGCTATGCCAACATTTAAAGATGATGGAGAGACTACAACCCTCTTTTTATTCAACCAGATTATAGCAAGGTTCGGCGTCCCGAGAGAGATTGTTATTGACCATGGCAGTCACTTTCAGAACCAAATGATGACCGAATTAACATCCAAGCTTGGGTTACGGCAAGAGAATTCATCGCCCTACTACCCCCAAGCCAATGGGCAGGTGGAAGTTGTAAAAAAAACTCTTAAGACTATGCTACAACGAACTATCAACTCAGCTAAGTCAAATTTTCATTTGATGTTATACTCGACATTATGGGCTTACCGAACATTTGTTAAGACTGCAACCAGTTTCTCACCTTTTCAACTCGTTTACGGGCTGGAGGCAGTCTTGCCCATCAAATGTCAGATCCCATCTCTAAAATTGGTAGTACAATTATTGCCAGACACTTCTCCACTTGAAGAACGGTTAGTACACCTTGAGCAGCTCAATGAGCAGCGTCATGATGCGGCCCTAGCCAATGAGGCTCACAAACATAAGGTCAAGTGTCAGTATGATAGGTATGTTCGTCCTCAGATTTTCTCTAAGGGTGACCTTGTCCTGGTCTATGACCAAGATAAGGACCCCCTGGGGGTAGGAAAATTCAAACCCATGTGGTTTGGACCCTTCATCATAAAAGAGGTATTAAAAAAGGGCGCTTATCGTCTAGTTTATTTTGAAGGGAAGGCTTTGGCGAAGCCTAGAAATGGGCTCTACCTCAAGAAGTATTACTCATAAGCAGGTCATTGTGGGTAACTTTATGTAACATATGTATAGTCTTTGTACTATTACTTTTTAGTTTCTTTTAAGTGTTATGGATGTGTCATTGATGTTATCTTTCTTCAATATGGCAGATGTCAAGTGATTCCGAGGTGTTCGTTGGGTATGCAGACGGTGTTAGTCGGCACACTTGGAGGCTTGCCTCCGCAGCTTGGGTAATATTTACACCTCAGGGCTAGTTGTTATCTTCCGGAGGTATATGCTTAGGTGACACCACAAATAATGTCACCGAGTATAGTGCAGTTATTGAGTTGCTTCGTGACGCCTTTTCATTGGGTATCTCTCATCTCCGGGTCTATATCGACACTCAACTGGTTGTGTCACAGCTAAACAGAGTATACCGGGTTCATGATCCAACTTTACACCGACGATTCCTTAGGGTATGTCTCTTAGAATGAAAATTTGATTATATTACATATTTTCATGTTCCTAGGAGATTAAACCAAATTACATATACTCTAGCTAATCAAATTTTAGATTGGCATCTTGCACACATATGAAAGAACATTGACATAAGCATGTAAATACATTTTTTCACACGTGATCCATAAGACACAAAAGATCAAAAAAACATATATAACATCATAAAACAACCAGAGTACATAGATGGACGCAAGCGCCTAAAAAATGGGACTAATAACGAGTCACGGGGCTTATGCCCTCAAAAATATATACAAGTAAGTGCTTGTGGCACGTAAAAAGTCTAAATAGGTTCAGGGCCTATGGGCCTTGTTATAAAAGTCCACAGCATGGGCTAAACGCCTAAACAATCGGACCCACGTCCGAGGTGCCCCCACTACATGAGGTTGCCTGGATGGTGGTAGGTCCTCTATCTCTGCCATCGGAACTGTGCGAGTGAGTGCAGTGAAGTTCCGCTCAACTTGTCTAAGGACTCTCTCAGCCTCCCCGGCTGGGAGGTTCGCTGCTACTGCTGCTCCCCTGACGGAGGCCGTTGCGGCTTCTGGTCGTGGATGACGCATGTTTCGTTCATAATCGGAAGGTCGCACGGGTCCCACATCTGCATGCAACAAACGTATACCCGTCAAATACTCTGGCATACAAACATTGATATATACAACAAAAATGACATAAAAATTACATATGCAAAAAAAAAAAAAACTACAAAGGTGGAGACTTACCCATCTCCCCTCGCTCCTCACCAGGAGGCACGGGTATCTCAGGATCTCTAGAAAAATGTATCTTTGCATATGGGTAATCCTCGATCACAGGGATCTGTCGTGACAACCATGCAAAGAAGTCATCATCGAAGGACTCATTGGTCCTTCCACCACCCTGTCGTGGCAGTAATACTGCCCATCTACACACTGCAGGAAAAGAGGCCTGATGTCCTCGTACTAATTCTCGAGGACTAAAGCTCAGAACTCTCTCAAAGAAGAATGAACACAAAATCGTCCCGAACCCGAAGTTCCTTTGTGTCCGTTGTTGGCAATCTGTCAATTGCCTCTTCATGCACTCGAGCAGTGTGGTACTCCAATAAAAAATCTGTGCATTCAAGCACTGGATAGCACAGTTCATTTGTGCGCGAGACGCCTGATGCAAGGCTGTTGAACCGATAATCTTCACAATCAGTAATAATATCGCCTGCAGCAATAGGTTAGTGATCTTACAGATAGGTACCTAGGAGCCCGCACAACTAGTCCCAGCCTCACAGTGCTTGACTATCAGTTCCGATATCTTACTCGGTCCCGTAGGAAACGTCCTAAAGTTGACTGGTTCCCCTCTCCTTGAGAGGCCAGTCAAAAAATAGATATCCTCGGTGGTGGGCACTAGTGATTTCCCCTCTAGCATGAAGGCCTCTGCATCAGGGTGCCAGTAGTCAATCAAAGCATTCAGTAGCCTTGGTTGCACTCGCATAAATGGACACAGGAATAACTTCAGTAAACCACATTGCATCAACACGGCCACAACATTCGGATCTCCCACAACCAACTCACTGATTGCTTCATGCTCCCTTTCCCTCCACTAGACATACATCCTGCCAACACACCAAAGTTTAGGAGGGTCAGTACTTTCCCTTTGGTTATTTTTTTTTCTACAAAAGGGGGGTCCACGCGAGATGTAGAGGCGACAGTCACGTGTACACGCGGGCAGCCTTTACTCTGCCCGAGTGTACACGCGGCCTGTCCAGAGACAACCCGCGTGTACCTAGGGCCGACCTTTTTAAGGTCGACGCCCACCCAAAAAATGAAATCAAATGCAAAATTGAAGAATTGAATAGATAGATAAGGGAGTTTGTACTTACTTGGTCCAAGCAGAAGTTCGTTTCATCCACTGTAGCTCCCGAAATCACTGTTTTTAGCAAAGGGGATCTTTTGGCTCCAGAGTCAATTTCCAAATCAGCAATGGTGATAATGAGCTGCCAGCTTCTATTTATAGACTTTCTGGCGTCTTTTTGTCACTTTTTTGGCCTCCCTTATCAGTTTCTTTATACCAAAAACCATTTAGAGTGATTCAGGAGTTATATGGGAGGGATTTGATCGGGTATTGGGACACTTTTTTTGAGTTTTGAGAAAATTTTGATGGTCCATGAAATTTTTTCCAAGAATCAACTTGAGCATATAGGTTAGGTAACTACCCTGACTTTTGTGTCTCGTTGTCTTTTTCCTTTGCTATAGGATCGATCCCATCATGTTGTGACATGAAACCATCATATCTTCTTTAGAAGTGTCACGACTTGGCGGTAGATCTTACCAGAACATGGATGCCCTAGGTAGGTCCCGGTTGCATTATGGTGTCCATGTCGTCTCTAAAAACACTGTAGGCTCGGGAGTCCTTATAAGTCTTTCCTGAATATGATTTTGAGCCTCATTTGCATGATTCTTCTTCGCTCTTTGTCTCACCCTTAGGACTCCCAAAAAATAGCAGGTCTCCTTTTAATCCCTTTTCAGACCCTCTAAACATGAAAAGATTGTCGAGCGATCTTGTGGCCCTTCATGCTCGTTAAACTGAAATTTGAAGTCACATATGTCCGACGGTATTTTACCCCTTTTTTGGTCTGGATGGTCAACTGTACGAACAAAGGTATACTCTATAGAACTTATGTTCTTTAGAAGAGTACTCTCAGGTATAATTTTATCCCTTTTTCGGGCCTGAGGGACTAAACTTACGAAAAAGAAACCCCCACGGAGTCCATAGTTAAGCTCTTTTCAGACTCCCTAAAATTGAAAAGATCGTCAAGTGACCTTATTCTTTC
>ML791145.1:169618-205834 GCA_009831015.1 Picea engelmannii
TTGTTAATGTTGAGAATTTGAAATTGTATGAGCCTCCTTTGATTGATGATCAAGGAGAGCATGTTCAAATTCCTTCTATAGATGATTTTTCCCCAGAATATCTTACAGAACTACATGAAGACACCATCCTTGACAGGAGAATGAGAACTTCAAGACGAGGAAATGTGGAGTATCTTCAAGTTGGTCTTAAAGGCACAAATCCAAGCAAAGACAAGTGGATTGAGGTTGGAAAGATGAGGGAGCTATACCCTCATCTTCAGATAGACTGAAAATAGTCTTTTGGAGGTCCAAAAGCTTTCCAATGGGGAGGTGTGATCTAGGGGATCAAATTTTGCTCAAAATTCAAAGTGCTCGGAATCGCTTCAAATCAAATGAGAGCGTAGGCCTCGTCGTCACGAACCCAATGCAACTCGTTTGGGTTCAAACGGACGTCGGATGAGAGAGATATCGTGTTATGTTTAAAACGACAAACAGGCAAAAAAAATGTGTTGACTATACAATCCATACAGTCCGTACGGATGGACGTGGTAGACCATACGACACGTGGTAGGGCCATACGACACATGACAGGAAATCATGTGGATAGTTGGCATATGACATGGCTTGTTTGCGGTGAATGAGATGACGACACGTGGCCCAATCAATGGCTGCCACGTGTCACCTGAATAGTGGTTTAAAATTTATGATTTTGGCCGGATTCGAACCCGTGACCTTCGAGCAGGGTAAAGCCTTGGGAAGGGTCGCCCAACCGGCGCGCCCACATGTAGTACTTAACATATATATGAGTTTGAAATAATGTGAAATGGGGCGCGGATCGGGCCGGGGCTAAGCCCCGGCCCACGGTTATATATATATGTCATATGACCATTGTTATGTGAGTTTAAACCCCGCCGTTATATATATGTTATGTGACCATTGTGGTGTGCACGCGTTTAAACCCGTGGTTATATATATGTTATGTGACCATTGTGGTGTGTGAGCATTTAAACCCGTGGTTATATATATATATGGTTTAAAACTTAACCCCTGTTTGTATTGTGCGCGGTCATGTGGTGGCCCATGTGCCCACGAGCCTTGGCGGTTAGGGGCTAGGCGTGCCCATAACTGTCCTACAATTCGCACCGTTTATACAATTGTGCCCAGTGTTGAGTTTTAACACATAAAAGCGCGTGGGGGCTAGGTTGAGGCAACAAGGGTGCATTTTGGTGATCCAAAGACAACAAGTTTGAAGGGGAACTTCCAGGAAGCCTATCTTCTTCAATTTTTGGCCAAACGAGGTGCCAAAAAAGCCCAGCTAGGGGTTTTTGGACATTATGAAGCCATTGGAGCCATCTATTTGGAATTTTGAGCATTGTAAAGCACATATTTGAGCACTTTGAGAAAATAATACAAAAGATCCATTGGAAGCTGGACCAGGAGATGTAGCCAAAGAGAGGGGTGAACTCCTTTATCATTTGTTGTGTTATGTGTTTTCTGTTCATTGTTATTTGTTGTTGTTTATATGCATCTTGAATGAGTAATTTCTATAAAATTTGTGTTGCAAAATTGATCCATTTTCATTTTAACACATGAATTAAATCTTGCAAATATTTTCAAGAATACAAGTCTTCTTCATTTTTAGATCAACTAACATATTGACTACAACAGTCTCCCCACCTAACGTGATAGGAAACTAGGGAAGAATCCCCAAACATTCACTAGGTCTTCTGTTGAAATCCAACAACTCACTGGTAACTGACACAAGCTTGGGAGAACCCAAATATTTCCAAGCCGAGGAGGATAAAATACTTGCAGAGGATCCTTCATCCACAATACAACGATGAAAATTTATTTTATTAACTCCAACCATTATATTGAAGGGTGAAAAAGAAGGAAGGCAAGGCTCTACAAGATCATTCCAATCAAAGAAAACCGTCCTAGGACTTGGAGGGAGCATACTCGGCGAGAGTGGAATGCCCCCTAGTTTAGAAGGTACTGAATTGGAAATGCTAAGGACATGGTTGAAAGGAACATCACTCCCCAAAAGAAGAGTGGGATTAGCCAAATATTGCATCGACGAGGTCACTTCCTTAGACTTGTTACTCTCCAAGAGAAGAGTGGGATCGATCAAAGATTGCATCGGCATGACCACTTCCTCAACTTCTAGTTGAATAGGGTGTGACACAACATTTTCAAGAGATGCATCACCCCCCAAAACAAGAGTGGTTTTGGCCAAATATTGAATTGACATGACCGCTTAATCAACCAAAGATTGATTGGATTGTTGGGAAACTGAATATGACTTATAACTAGAAGGGCCATCATTCAAGGACCACACTCTTCATACCACAAAAATAGTAGGACACAAATAAGTAAGGTGATCTCATTTTCAAAGCTTACAAGAGAACTTAGGCTTACGTCCTATCCTTCTAGATTTCTCAATAAAATCAATGCCCCCAGCATGACTAGCAGTGGTTGGTTTCTTGCCCCCAACATGACTAGATGAGGTTGTTGATATATCACTCGTATGACTCATGTTATCACATAGAATTGCAAGGGTCAAAAATCATTTTATTTTTTATTTTGAGTCATAGGTTTTCATTAAGTTTTAAGTTTTTTATGTCCCTTTTCTATATTCATTTTTCAATTTTTGATGTAAATAAGCTAAGGTTAGTTTTGGCATTGGCCTAGAGTCATTGGGTTATTCCTTTCTAGCATAAAAATTTGGATAAAACCTTCATGAGTCACATATGTCAACTTCTCCTTCATCACCCTGACATGTCACCTCCTCAATATTATACAAAGACCCCTCCTTTTGTCACCTTTACCCGTTTAGATTTCAAATTAGTTTTGATCTGTACGCTATCAACTCACTAGGAGAGTTGGCAACGCATTCAAAGCTACACCATGCATTCATTGCCATCAGTTCATTTATGGATCATGTCAATGAATATCTCCTTGTTTTCAGAGATGATATTTTAAACCAATGTCCAGGGATTATGTCATAAAGGCTTCTAACTGTTTTCTCCAAGTGTGCAAACCATATCTGAGCTCGGTGCTGCGAACCTGGTGCTACAGACAGGCACTACGAACTTAGCACTGTAAAATGGCTGAAGAAGACTAGTTGGAGGTTGGACTACTTTCACACACCATTGTGCAACTTCAAATACACCACCATCAAATTCAGAATCACCAGGTACTCCATGCGATTTTTCACCATGTTTGAAGGTAGCTAAAGGGGTTTTGGTTCTTTGTTCCCTTTGGCACTGCGAACTGTCATTGAATTTCTATCATTGTGAAATTATCTCAAGAGATGTTCTTAAACTATGTTTTTTCAACCTGACTATCTTTTGACATCCTCCAGTTTTCTTCCTTCTCAAGTTTGACTTGTTCACATCATTTATTCGTAGCACTGCGAACTGGCAGCAGGGCACTGCGAACTTCGTTGCAGACCCTCTGTTCCAGCACTGCTTTAAACCTGCCCTCTGTATTTTCAAAGAATTCGACCTTAACAGATTTAATCTTACCCCTACTCATTTTTTAAAGCATAGTTGATCATCTATAGAGCAGACCTAGGTTGCATAGGTAACCATGTTGTCAAAGGAAACTTTTATTGTCATAAAATCCATGTTTTTAAGAAAATAATTGACAAGTGTCTCCCTCTTATTGTAAATTCCAGTTGCCTTTATTTATATCTCATGTTTGAATAATTCCCTATCTAATTCCTAAAAGTGCATAAAGTGAGTTGAATAAAAATCGTGTACAAGGTCATCCTATTGAAAGTTGTTTGTCATCAAAACCCTGGTTTCTTATATCCATGTTTTCATACATCTACCTGTTTTTTCAACTCATAGAAAGTATTCCTCAGAAAAAGTTATGGACAACCCACAACACAACAAGACTCATAAGGGAGGGGGAATAGTGAGAACATAGCCCTATGACATGAAAGTACTTGATTATGACCCTTTGATCAGAGAATGTTTCCAGAGAGTAGGTTGCATCATTTTTTGTCAAAAGAAGCAACGGGCGCATCCAGAGGTTGCTAGAGAATTTGCATTGATTTTTGATGGTACTAAAACCAAGGTGGGAACATTAGAGTTTGAAGTTTTAAAACTGTCCATATCAGCTGCAAATGAGATACCCAACACTAGAGAAAGGTGGTTCAAGGATATGACACTAAATGCCTCTTTCTCCAAGGGGTTCCTCAAACCAGAATACCAAGGGGACAATCAATATAAAGGGGTACCACAAAATCATATGTTTGAAGGTTTTGATAAAATGTTAAAGGTGATTTAGAGGTATTTTACCTGTGAAGGGAGATTTAACATGATATACCAATATCATATAAGGATACTTCTCCACTTCACAGGGAAATACGTAATGAATATCCCTTTATACCTGTTCAGAAGTATTGGCAAGATGGCTGACAGAGTGCAGGACAAATCCAAGCAAGTGGACACTAGTGTTTTTCACTCAGGTCTTATCAAAATGCTAGTGATGGAACAATTGAGAAAGAAAAACACAGATTGTGAAACATTCATCACTTATTCACAGTTTCATATGAATGTTTCCCCCACTCCACAGTTCAAGCTTCAAAGCCATGTTCCCGATGAAAAGATTGTGTATTTTGAGGTGAGCAAGAAGAGAAAAATTACTATGACTGTTAAAGTTGATAGATCCCAAAAGAGAGATGAAGAAGGAGGATATTCACATTCTTTAGAGAGGGAATATTCACCCATGCCATATCCCACTCCAATGAAGATCTCTTCAAGCAATCCCACAAGCCTAAGAAGCAAAAAGTCGGTGTTTCCTTCACCCAGTGCAACTGACAAGGTCAAATATAGGAGGCCTCTTACCAGAGAAAAAACCAAGCAAGAGATCCATGTGAAGGATGATGCAGTAGGAGTTTCATCCCAGAGGAAAGGTAAATCCATAGTTGTTGAAAAACCTATTGAAATCATTGACATCACTACTCCTTAAGAAGAGAGAAATCCTACTTTTAAGAGGCTCAAAAGAAAACTTAAAGAGGAAAGGGATGAGGTTGATGAAATGAAGAAGGGGGAGTTGGTTTCAAAGAGTAATCTCAAGGGACTCATGGAAATTTATAATGAAACTATTGAGAAATCCATATTTATAGCCAAAAGGTTTCGGCCCCTCCACAGGAAGCTCATAAACCTATACAGACAGAATAGAGCTCACCGGACACAAATCAGAGAGATAAAGATAGAACTTTAGCATTTCAAAGAGGAATTATCTAAGAGAAATATAGATATGTTGACTAAATTTGAAACCAGGAGGAGCTACAGAGTTAGAAAATGAAGAAGTTGAACACCTTAACTCATATCAGTTTTGATAGTTTCTTGTTTTCTGTATTTTGCAATTTTGAGGATGGTAATGCTTGGTAAATCATGTTCAACTACTGGGGTGTTATATTCTTAGTCATATATCATGATCATATGTTATTATAGTAGTTGGTGGCACTGAAGATAATTTTTGGAATACTTTAAGGCGTTTTCAAATGAAATAAGCAGCTACATAAAAGTTCGCAGCGTCTGGTGCTGCTAACTCAAGTTTTTGAGTTTTGAATAAAGGAACAGTTGCCAGGTGTTAGAGATCGATGCAAGCCAGTTGTATGATGGTCATTTATGAGTTGGGAGGGCACCTTCCAAAAGGAAAAGAGCTCGAAAGGAAACTTCATCTCCCATAAAGATGATGTTGAAGACATTGCCAACATTAGACTAAATTTTAGAATTTTGTTGTTTTTTGTTATCCACCTGTTGCCACACCACTTTGAGGGAATGAGGATTCTATGATAAGGTTGTTATTCAAATTGTAGTGATTTCACTGACAGTATAGGTTATAAAAACACTATTGTAAGTCTGATAGGGGTTTCAAATGGTTTGAGAGAGGAATCACTTTTTGATATTGTCTATGTAGTAGAGAGTACTTCTATTGTATGTATCAGACCTAAGACATTTGGAATAATAGAAATCATTTCTTCTTCCTTGTCACATTTTCTATCTAATTCTGATTATTGTATATTGAGTGATTCAGTTGGCATAATTGTAGCTTTATTGCAATGGAGGATCTGTTGTGAGACAGTTTATAATTTTATCAAAGTTTCCCTTTGATTATAAGAGGTTCTTGTTTCAAGGGGTTTTCTTCATATGCCTATCTGCTGCTTGATGTAAATGTTAGACATATTTCATTTTTCTTCTTCATGTCTTCCACCTATCCATTTTACTCTTCAAAATATTGATCTAAGTTATTCAAAACCTTACTTGTTGGTGTATATTGTATGGAGTGATCTATTATTGACATTGTTTTCCTGAGTTTTCATCCATTCACCAGCTTATCATAAAAAACTATCTTTAAACTATTGATGGGTGATGATATTACACTTTATCAGTCAAAGTGTGAATTCCAGTGCTAGCAACTCGCATTAATGTGACTCGTACCCCCAACATGACTTGCAGTGGTTGGTTTCGCATCTCCAACATGACATGCAAAGGTTGGTGACTGATCGCCAACATGACTTGCAAAGGTTTTGTGCAGTATGACTAGCAGTGACTAGAGTCATGCCCCCAGCATGACTTGCAGCGGCTAGTTGATTTTCTTCAACATGACTCACAGAGGTTAATGACCTATCCCCAACATAACTTGCAGAGGTTGGTTGCTTGTTGTCAGCATGACTTATAGAGCTGGTGACAAGTCTCCAACATGACTAGCAGAGGTTGGTGACTAGTTTTTCTTACTCTTCCTCTTCCTATTCCTTTTATACTTCTGATTACTAGTAGCAAGACTCTCACTAGAAGGGGAAGGAGGGGGAGAAGTAAACTTCATAGATGTAGAAGGTGAAGGATCAAAAACTATACAATTCCCATGAAATAAAGTTCTTATCTGAGAAGCATCAAGAGAATTTGGGAAGTTTAGAGTGGTCCACAACCAAACCGGTAGTCCTACATTCAACCTAGGAATGTTCATAATGGCCATCAATGGGGCAACAATGTTTCCAAATAATTGAAAAGCACAAGAATCCCCTTGGGAAGGGGTTTTTTGGTTGGTATCCTCAAGAAATTTGGCCATAAAGATCTTATGCATAGGCTCCTCCCTTGTAGGATCGTTCAAGTCCATAAAAGTATCACACACTGACTCTAATGAACCAATAGTATAAAAACCCACACCTTCTAAGAGGTGGCTCCACGCTTTTTATAACCCTAAATTGCACCACACATGCTTACCTGGCATCGGGCCAACTCATATCCTTTCATTTCCAAAAACATTGTTGAACAACTCTTTGAAAATCCTCTTGTGTAAAGGCCCACGTGCCCTAACCCATTACTGGACACGTGTACACACTGGCTGACCCAAAACAGCCCACATGGACCGACAAAAGCATGAAAAAAGGAAAGTTGCCGACGGAACAAAAAGATATGGGTGAGTTAACTGAAACTCTCGGCCATGCATGGCCGAGGTTTCGTCCAAATACCTAGATCCTTCTAGCCTATAAAAGAAGGGGTAGGGGTACCATTTGGAGGAGGAAGAATATAGCAAAGAAACTATGCCCATTTACGTATTCCATTGTCCCAACCCTTTAGCCTTTCTTAATGCCAAAGGAGATTTAAAGCAAAGCAGTTGAAGGACAGAAGAAGAGGAGCCCAGGATCAAGTTCAAGGAGCAGTGGCCGGTCTCAGCTTTTGTAAGTTGACTCATTTTGAGTAATAAAGAGAATGATTTTCCCGTCCCAATTCATGAACCTTTTATGGTTTGATTTCTAACCCGTTAGTATATAAGTAGTATGCATGCATAGTTGTTGCTCGTCTTGAATGCAAGTCAGCTTTGGAAGGAGCATCGCGAACAAGTAATCAAGCAAAACGGAGGATCTACATCAAATGTCAGTAACGAGGTAGGTTGATCTTTCCATGCATTTACTAAGAAAAGGGGATTTAAATCTAGGGATGAAGGTAGAGAGTAATTTCTATTTGGTCATATCTGCATGCAAAGTCTGAACTCTATTTGCTAGTCCGTAGGGTGTTTTTCCCCAACAACAGAATTGGCGACCATACTAGGGAGAATCTCTAGGGTTCCTGGAATTTTATTTAGTTTTGGGGTAGTTTAAAGACTAGTTTTTCTTGCCTGTCTTTTCTTTTCGTTTCTGTAAAGTCTGAGCTAGCAGGGAGTCTAGTTTTCCATACCATCTTTCCCTGACTTTTGCTTGACTATGTTTTTTGGGACCTACAGAGGTACACGCGGCCTGCACAAGGCCTGCATGCGTGTACCCACGCCCTATCCTCTTACAGCCCACGTGTGAACGCTAGCTGTAGAGGTACCAATAGCGTGTAGGAGTTCAGAGAACCTCAGAGGCAGTCCTCCTCTTCCCTGTCAGAATCAAACATTCTCATGGGGTTTTTTGAAATTATGTTTGAGTCTTGTTTGCTAACAGTCCTATCTCAGATTGTTTTTGCCTTATTATTTTTCCTTGCATTATTTGTTTTTCTGTTAGAAAGAGTATCCAAGCCTTCAAGGGATCCTAGTTATCAATATCAGTGGTCTCTTCCTGGTTTGTTCTGTCTGTTTTTATTTTTTCTTAGAGTTTAGATATACACGCGGCCTGTACAAGGTCAGCCCGCGTGTACACGCCCTCTGTTGCTATTCAGCGTGTGTTCGCACGCGTACTGTTTGAGTGACAGTCGCATCCTTGTACAGGCTACTTTTTGTTAAAGGTGAGGCAGTCATCCTCTCCTTTGATAGGAAGTATTCCTCTCAGGTGTTTGAACCTATGTTTGAGCAGTCAGTGGCTTAGGATTATTTTTACCCTTAGCTTACTTTTTCTCATTTAAAACGTTGTCAGAAAAATTAAAAAAAATTGTTTACGGTTTTTCGACAAGTGTGAGAGTCATTGTTTTTACAATTCCTATTGTGTGATTTTTTAATCCGATTCTTTGCGATCTGCGCTTTAAGCCATAATTGTTTTTCTTGGTTTTTTGCTTGTCAGTATTTTCCCTTTCTTGCTTTACTAGCACTTAAATAAATAAATAAAATCTCTGTTCATTTTCTTCTTTGGTTAAAGAGTGTGTTTCTGCATCATTAGCTAGGGAAAAGTCTTTTATTTCATAAGTTTTTGCAATTCACTTAGATCATAAGTAGCTYGTAGTCGAGTGAAATTCCTTTGAGTTTGYTGTCCAAAACCTTAGAAAAGTTAAAAAATCTTTCTTTTGAAAAGTTGTTGAAATTTTTCATTCAGTAAAAGTTTTGTTTCCATCTTTTTTATTCATTTTTTGCTTTCGTCTTTTACACATCATCARTTTCACCYTCATACCCCTTGACGTAAGACAAATCCATAAAAGTAAYGCTAAATTTAAAATCTACTAGACTTTTATGTTTGTAGGGTTCACAAACTAGTTCAGGACTAGGGCCTTGGATTAGGTTGGAGAGGAAACTCTTCAAGGCCATTTAAAATCAAACATTAGAGTCTAAGATAGGGAGTGTCTAAGTCCAATTTCGTGGAATTTATCTGGGACCCCCCTCTAACACAGGGGATAAACACGAGGTCGCGTGCGGAAAGGTAGCAGAGATAACCCCTCCAAAGCCGGACCAATCATAGTGGAGAACACATATAGAGGGCTTGTTTTGGGATTCCGTAGTTTGCATTTGCCACAGGGCTTCATGGGTCTCGAATCCATTCGAGGTCCTCAATTGTCTTTCAGACCATTTTCTCTCGATACCCTTGACAGGTTTCGGGCTCGATACCCTACTCATTGTGGTCTACCCGAATTTCGACTGTACCTGCCTGGTGACTGTTCGTGTGCTGGCAACCTAGTTGCCAATCTTTGTTAGTGACATACACAGGTGACTACGGGGGTATACCACGGTACCTAGGACAAACATCCAGCCACACTTTGCAGAGTATACCCAGAGGGTTCTTCCGTGTTCGAGTTGCACTTGCACCGGTAAGTTGCTCTAGTGTTGGCTGTTGTAACTGTTCTTCCAATTAATTTAGTGTTTGCTTGTCTTATCTTCTAGGGACTTTTTTCTTAGTGTGTGTTACTTTTGAGTGTTTAGACTACCTTAGAGTGTCTTGGATATTCTCACATAGTGGAGGATCCTGAGCTCCACCAGTCATGAAGGATTCTTGGCCTGCCACCGGTTACACTGGATCCACCCCCGCCACCATTAAGGCGGAAGCTAGACCAACAAGGGTCTTTTGAAGCAACCGGGTCACAAACCATTGTGCCTGAACAACCCCTGGAGGAATTGACCATTTTGGACCATGAAGCAACCGCTCTTGGCTTGGTTGAAACCCCAATCACTGATCTCTTGGCACATTTCATTATACCAATTCAATTTTACAAGCGCCAAACAGTGTCGCACCGGTTACTCCTTGCGGGAATTCTTTAATTCCCACCACGGTTGTCACCACATGAGAGCCGTCATCTCCTAACCTACCATCGTCGATCCAAGCCACCATGGTCTCGACCATAATTACTTCGCACAGTGGTCCAAACCTGTCTTTGGCGGCGGCCACAACCCCTTTCACACCTAGTGCGACAGACCCTCCATTCTCATACGGTATGCCTAGTTCAGGTACAAGTCCTGTACTGTCCTACTCCACTTTACAGACTTTGGGTCTGGGGGCAGGGAGCTCTAGCGCTCCTCTACAAGGTCACATGGGGGGCACTCATGTCCCTTTTAACGCTTTTCCTTACGCATGAGGTCATATCTCTCCTTTGTCCCCTTCACTCGGTGGTTCGCATCAACAATCTGTCGGGCAACCTACACACAATAGTTTATTTGGAGCGAGGAGTCAAGGACCACCTTCGCATAGTATGTCGATAAGTTCGACACTGTTTTCTTGGAATGGAACATTTGGTAACAACACCTTCTCTTCAGCCTCTTTCCCGACTAGGGGCAACCCCATTTTTGGACAATCTACTCCTGGGTAGGGTACTATTCCTGCACAGGGGGCAAACTTAGCAGGACCTTGGAATTCAGGGCAAGGATCTGTTCCCTCCTCCGGAATGACGATATGGGGTAATTATTTCCACAATCAATGGAACCCCGGACAAACTACTATTCCTATCCCTATGGGACCGGCATGGGGTAATCCTTCCCAAAGTCCTTCGAACACAATGCATGCCCAACAATCTATGTCCTATTTGGGAAATCAGCCGATGATGTCTCCACATATGAAAAATACTTATGCTGGAAAGGGCCATGGTTTTTACCAGAATCCGGGCCAGCAACCAAACTTTTCCTGGCAACCTGGTGCCATTCAAACTCCAGGACCCTTTTTCCCAGGTTATCAGCAGCAACCCAAACTACCTTTCCTGGCAACTTTACACTTTCCAGATTTGACGAGGTTGCTGAATGACCCCATTTGTCACGATCCACATTGGCCTCCTATGCCGACGAAGTTTCCTTCGGACATTCCAAAGTTTGAAGCCAAGCCTAATGAAGATCCAGGAGATCATGTGACTACCTTTCATATTTGGTGCTCATCTAACTCATTGAAAGATGACTTCGTACAATTGCGATTGTTTCAACGTACTCTCATTGGGAGTGTCGCGAAATGGTACATTGAGCTTGACCGCTCAAGATACTCTTCTTTTGGTGAATTGGTGATGGCTTTCCTTAACCATTTCCAGTTACCTGTGAGATACGATGTTAGCACAGAGCTGCTCGCTAATTTCGAACAAACAACAGCGGACCATATCTATGATCACATCTGAGAATGGAGACGTCGGAAGAGTTTAATCAAAGTACCAGTCCCACCAACATTCCTGCTTGAGTGGTTCCTTAAGTCTTTGGTCCTGCAGTTATCCAAATATGTCGCGACATCCAGAGTTTTCTCTGAAGAAGACGCCATCATGAGGGATCAACAGTTTGAGATCATCTATTCTCAGTCTGGTTTATTATACAACATCTTACCAGATGCACCACGTTCAATACTAGATAAAACTAGACAGAGAGTTGGACCGCATGCCGATGGTATTGTCGGTTCAGCACAAACCAAGCCCATTGAGAAATTGACAAAGCAGTTGCAACAGTTATCCATACAACACACAACAGCCAGCCAAACTACTGCTTTGGCTGCTCCCCCTACCCAAACGTCGGAAGTACACACAGTGCAGTCGACTAACCCAAAGGCCACCCAACAGCCTGAAGGGAAGAAAAAACAACGAAAGAAGGGTAAGGGGGATAAAAAACCCAACGATAATGCTGGTGGGGACAACACTGAAAAATGGAAGGCGAGGTATCCATGCAACTTGTGCGCAAAAGACCACCCGACCCATCTATGTCCTCGGCTTGCAGAGGCCCAAAAATTTGTCACACAGCAACAACAGGCGGTGTTGACAAACCCATTTCAGCATGGGAAAAATCTAACTCAAGCCTCTGCAAGTACGGAAGGGGGCAGCCAAGAAAATTGCCCACCTCCGAACAACCCCTCGTTCGCAAATGTATATATGCTTAGGGGTGATGCTTTCATATCGACTAGAGCGCACGATTATAGTAAACCAAGTGCTTCTGAGAAGGGTAAAGAAGATGACCTCCCATCTCTTCCTCTACAGATTGAGAAGACGTTGGGAGAAACAATGACACACATTCCAAAAGGTGCATTTAAAAAGGCTTCTCATAACCCAAATGCAAGGGCCGCCCAAAACTACTTTGTGGTGGAGGATTTATCACAAACCCCTTGTGCGATGTTTGCTTTGGAGGTCCTCCAAAGTTTCCCTTCTCAGAGGAAAGCTTTGTTAACCACTTTGGGATCTACCGAGACTTGTAATCTGGGTACCATCATGTTAGATACAACCGACTTAAAACCTCGTCTGCCTTACCACGTAGGGTTTTAGATAGTAGTGGCTTACCCCATGAAAACTTTTACATGGAATATCTTCCACAAAGGGCACCTCGACATGCGTTATGTCGTTGGGATGTTGGAAGGCCATTGGCCAACCCGTTTTGTCTCCATCACCTACTCTCCTCACTACTTTCGACGGTCATTCGTTCCGACCACATGGCATCGTTCCTTCTTTCCCCATGCAGTTAGGAGGGAAGACTGTGTGTGTCGAAGTAGAGGTAGTCGATGCTCCCCTCGACTATAACCTCTTGTTAGGACAAAGTTGGACTTATGCTATGCAAGCTGTGGTTGCTACAGTTTTTTGGGTCTTGTTGTTTCCACACGAGGGCCAGATAGTGACCATCGATCAATTGTCTTTCTCCAAACCTGACCCAACTTTGGGGGCATCCATAGTCCCGATGATTGATAATCCTCAACTAGGTGTAGTCAACATAGGAGTTGGTTTGTGCCCATCTTTGATGGGTACCTTCGATTACCCACCTCCGCAGGGCGATATCAAATTTATATCTAGTCACCATAAGGTTGAGATTTTTCAAGTTTCGTCGTTCCGCACGACTTACTTCGAGGATCCATGGATTCTTCCTTCCCCATCAGCCACGATGGATGAGACAGGGCACCCCGGCATGTCCATGCCCTTGTCTGCCGTTGAAGTAACGTACTCTTTATTCCAGCAAGCTTCAGCTAACACTGATCCAACTCTTGCACAAGAGTTAGATCCACTTCTAGAGCCTATTTGGGCTCAAGGTTCTCTCGCTAACGTCGATTCGTTAGACTTAGTATTGCCTTCTGATGAAGCAGTAATCGAAGCAATGACTAGTCCGGACAAACCTTGGGAAGATCTTCATCACAGATCATATTTTCTCCTAGAGTTAAGCCAAATCGATGCAGGAGAATTCACCGTGACCATGACGGGAGATCAACCATGTCCTATTAATCTCTTAGCTACACATGAAATTTATGTTGAGGGCAATATGGTGACTATTGCTGAAACTATACCAATCAACATCTCCCGAAACCCTGGCGTCGTGGAGAACGTCTTCGTCGGAGCGGATTGCTCCCCCGAAGAGATTCAAATCTACACGGATCTTTTCAAGGAATTCCACGATGTTTTTGCCTGGTCTTATGAGGAAATGTCAGGTATTGATCCAAAAATAGTTGAACATGAAATCACAACGTATCCTGATGCTAAGACTATTCGACAAAAACTTCATCCAGTTAATCCTGAGAAAGCAGCAGCCATCAAGATTGAGGTTGAGAAATTGCTAAAGGCAGGTTTTATTTATCCTATCCATTTGACTCAATGGGTGTCAAATCCTATGCCGGTCAATAAAAAACAAGCCACGATTTGTGTATGTACCAATTTATGTGATTTGAACAAGGCATGTCCCAAAGATAATTTTCCAACACCGTTCATCGACCAGATCATTGATGAATGTGCTGGTTGTGAAGCCTTTTCTTTCATGGATGGTTTTTTGGGATATAATCAAATCCAAATCAAACCCGAAGACCAACACAAAACGACATTCATTTGTCCGTGGGGTACATTCGCATATCGTAAGATGCCTTTTGGTCTTAAAAATGCTGAAGCCACCTTCCAACGGGCCATGTCTTTTTCTTTTCATGATCTCAAGCATATAGTCGAGGCCTATCTAGATGATTTAGCATCACGATCTCACAAGAGAACGGATCATCCTACACACCTTAGACTAATATTCAAACGTTGTCACTACTTTAGGATTTGCTTAAATCCAAACAAGTGCAGCTTCTGTGTAACATCAGGTTTGTTAGGTTTCATCATGTCAACAACAGGGATCATGGTCGATCCTCTCAAGGTGGAGGCAATAATCTAGTTGCCCCCCCCATGCACAATTCTTCAACTTCAGAGTCTACAAGGCAAGGTGAACTTTTTACGATGCTTCATCGCCAACTATGCCGAAATCACCAAGGGATTTATGCGCCTATTGAAGAAAGACGTTCCTTTTTACTGGGATGAAGCTGCTCAATGCTCTTTCGACACATTAAAACATGCCCTCACAACTGCACCTCTGCTACGACCACCTAACTATAACAAAGATTTCTTATTATATCTGGTTGCCGCAGAGTCAACTATTGGCATGGTTTTAGTTCAGGAAGATGATTCATTCTCAGAATACGTGATCTATTACCTGAGTTGAGGCCTCATAGGACTGGAACTCAATTATTCTCATATCAAAAAACTTGTGTTGGCAGCAATTCATGTTGTTCAACGGTTCCGTCATTATGTTTTGTTTCGTAAGACCACCGTCATTGCTATTGTGAATCCATTCCAGTACATTTTGACACGACGGGTTATAGGTGGAAAAATCAGTAGATGGATAGTCATCCTCCAGGAATTTGACTTAGACTTCATTTCAGCAAAGTCCAAAAAGTCATTGGTCTTCGCAGAGCTTATTTCAGAACTTCTGGTTGAGTCAGGTGACGTTGTGCCTGAAGAATCGCCTATCCAGGGAGATATGTTTTTGATTACATATTCAGATCCCTGGTACGGAGATATACTTATCTATCTCTGGACTTTGAAGTGCCCCACTTCTGATTCTCATGATGAGCATCGACGAATACGCCATCAGGCTAAGAATTATTTCATATGCAATGATACGTTGTATCGGAGAGGCATAGACTGCATCTTACGTCGATGTCTCACACATGAGGAGGCAGTCATCATGCTCAACGATTTCCATACCGGAGCTTGTGGCGGTCATTTTTCTGGGTTGGCAACAACCCAAAAGATTCTACGAGAAGGTTACTTATGGCCGACGCTTATCAAAGATTGTATAGAATCGGTCAAGAAGTGCCATCCGTGCCAAGTCTTTTCTCGGAAGATGAGGGCACATCCCGCTCCTATGTTTCTTGTCATCACAGTTGGTCCCTTCACCAAGTGGGGGATTGATTACACTACTTGCAACCCCCCGTCAGCAAGGGGGCACCGCTATATCATCATAGCTATAGAATACTTCACTAAGTGGATCGAAGCTATGCCAACATTTAAAGATGATGGAGAGACTGCAACCCTCTTTTTATTCAACCAGATTATAGCAAGGTTCGGCGTCCCGAGAGAGATTTTTATTGACCATGGCAGTCACTTTCAGAACCAAATGATGACCGAATTAACATCCAAGCTTGGGTTACGGTAAGATAATTCATCGCCCTACTACCCCCAAGCCAATGGGCATGTGGAAGTTGTAAAAAAAACTCTTAAGACTATGCTACAACGAACTATCAACTCAGCCAAGTCAAATTTGCATTTGATGTTATACTCGACATTATGGGCTTACCGAACATCTGTTAAGACTGCAAATAGTTTCTCACCTTTTCAACTCGTTTACAGGCTAGAGGCAGTCTTTCCCATCTCTAAAATTGGCAGTACAATTATTTCCAGACACTTCTCCACTTGAAGAACGGTTAGTACACCTTGAGCAGCTCAATGAGCAGCGTCATGATGTGGCCCTGGCCAATAAGGCTCACAAACATAAGGTCAAGTGTCAGTATGATAGGTATGTTCGTCCTCAGATTTTCTCTGAGGGTGACCTTGTCCTGGTCTATGACCAAGATAAGGACCCCCTGGGGGTAGGAAAATTCAAACCCATGTGGTTTGGACCCTTCATCATAAAAGAGGTATTAAAAAAGGGCGCTTATCATCTAGTTGATTTTGAAGGGAAGGCTTTGGCGAAGCCTAGAAATGGGCTCTACCTCAAGAAGTATTACTCATAAGCAGGTCACTGTGGGTAACTTTCTGTAACATATGTATAGTCTTTGTACTATTACTTTTTAGTTTATTTTAAGTGTTATGGACGTGTCATTGATGTTATCTTTCTTCAATATGGAAGATGTCAAGTGATTCCGAGGTGTTCGTTGGGTATGCAGATGGTGTTAGTCGGCACACTCGGAGGCTTGCCTCCGCAGCTTGGGTAATCTTTACACCTCAAAGCTAGTTGTTATCTTCCGGAGGTATATGCTTAGGTGACACCACAAATAATGTCACCAAGTATAGTGCAGTTATTGAGTTGCTTCGTGACGCCTTTTCATTGGGTATCTCTCATCTCCGGGTCTATCTCGACACTCAACTGGTTGTGTCACAGCTAAACAAAGTATACCGGGTTCATGATCCAACTTTACACCGACGATTCCTTAGGGTATGTCTCTTAGAATGAAACTTTGATTATATTACATATTTTCATGTTCCTAGGAGATTAAACCAAATTACATATACTCTAGCTAATCAAATTTTAGATTGGCATCTTGCACACATATGAAAGAACATTGACATAAGCATGTAAATACATTTTTGCACACGTGATCCATAAGACACAAAAGATCAAAAAAACATATATAACATCATAAAACAACCAGAGTACATAGATGGACGCAAGCGCCTAAAAAATGGGACTAATAACGAGTCACAGGGCTTATGCCCTCAAAAATATATACAAGTAAGTGCTTGTGGCACGTAAAAAGTCTAAATAGGTTCAGGGCCTATGGGCCTTGTTATAATAGTCCACAGCATGGGATAAACGCCTAAACAATCGGACCCACTTCCGAGGTGCCCCCACTACATGAGGCTGCATGGATGGCGGTAGGTCCTCTATCTCTGCTATCGGAACTGTGCGAGTGAGTGCAGTGAAGTTCCGCTCAACTCGTCTAAGGACTCTCTCAGCCTCCCCGGCTGGGAGGTTACCTGCTACTGTTGCTCCCCCGACGGAGGCCGTTGCGGCTTCTGGCCGTGGATGACACATGTTTCATTCATAATCGGAAGGTCGCACAGGTCCCACATCTGCATGCAACAAACGTATACCCATCAAATACTCTGGCATACAAACATTGATATATACAACAAAAATGACATAAAAATTACATATGCAAACAAAACAAAAAACTACAAAGGTGGAGACTTACCCATCTCCCCTCGCTCCTCACCAGGAGGCACGGGTATCTCAAGATCTCTAGAAAAATGTATCTTTGCATATGGGTAATCCTCGATCACAGGGATCTATCATGACAACCACGCAAATAAGTCATCATTGAAGGACTCATTGGTCCTTCCACCACCCTGTCGTGGCAGTAATACTGCCCATCTACACACTGCAGGAAAAGAGGCCTGATGTCCTCGTACTACTTCTCGAGGACTAAAGCTCGGAACTCTCTCAAAGAAGAATGAACACAAAATCGTCCCGAACCCGAAGTTCCTTTGTGTCCGTTGTTGGCAATCTGTCAATTGCCTCTTCATGCACTCGAGCAGTGTGGTACTCCAGTAAAAATATGTGCATTCAAGCACTGGATAGCACAGTTCATTTGTGCGCGAGACGCCTGATGCAAGGCTGTTGAACCGGTAATCTGCACAATCAGTAATAATATCGCCTACAGCAATAGGTTAGTGATCTTACATATAGGTACCTAGGAGCCCGCACAGCTAGTCCCAGCCTCACAGTGCTCGGCTATCAGTTCCGATATCTTACTCGGTCCCATAGTAAACGTCCTGAATTTGACTGGTTCCCCTCTCCTTGAGAGGCCAGTCAAAAAATAGATATCCTCGGTGGTGGGCACCAGTGATTGCCCCTCTAGCATGAAGGCCTCTGCATCAGGGTGCCAGTAGTCAATCAAGGTATTTAGTAGCCTTGGTTGCACTCACATAAATGGACACAGGAAGAACTTCAGTAAACCACATTGCATCAACACGGCCACAACATTCGGATCTCCCGCAACCAACTCACTGATTGCTTCATGCTCCCTTTCCCTCCACTAGACATACATCCTGCCAACACACCAAAGTTCAGGAGGGTCAGTACTTTCCCTTTAGTTATTTTTTTTGCTACAAAAGGGGGGTCCACGCGAGCTGTAGAGGCGACAGTCGCGTGTACACGCGGGCAGCCTTTACTCTGCCCGAGTGTACACGCAGCCTGTCCAGAGATAGCCCGCGTGTACCTAGGGCCGACCTTTTTAAGGTCGACGCCCACCCAAAAAATGAAAGCAAATGCAAAATTGAAGAATTGAATAGCTAGATAAGGGAGTTTGTACTTACTTGGTCCAAGTGGAAGTTCGTTTCATCCACTGTAGCTCCCGGAATCATCGTTTTTAGGAAAGGGGATCTTTTGGCTCCAGAGTCAATTTCCAAATCAGCAATGGTGATAATGAGCTGCCAGCTTCTATTTATAGACTTTCTGGCATCTTTTTGTCACTTTTTTGGCCTCCCTTATCAGTTTCTTTATACCAAAAACCATTTATAGTGATTCAGGAGTTATATGGGAGGGATTTGATCGGGTATTGGGACACTTTTTTTGAGTTTTGAGAAAATTTTGATGGTCCATGAAATTTTTTCCAAGAATCAACTTGAGCATATAGGTTAGGTAACTACCCCGACTTTTGCGTCTCGTTGTCTTTTTCCTCTGCTATAGGATCGATCCCATCATGTTGTGACATGAAACCATCATATCTTCTTTAGAAGTGTCGCGAATTGGCGGTAGAGCTTACTAGAACATGGATGCCCTAGGTAGGTCCCGGTTGCATTATGGTGTCCATGTCGTCTCTAAAAACACTGTAGGCTCGGGAGTCCTTATAAGTCTTTCCTGAATATGATTTTGAGCCTCATTTGCATGATTCTTCTTCACTCTTTGTCTCACCCTCAGGACTCCCAAAAAATAACAGGTCTCCTTTTAATCCCTTTTCAGACCCTCTAAACATGAAAAGATTGTCGAGCGATCTTATGGCCCTTCATGCTCGTTAAACTGAAATTTGAAGTCACATATGTCCGGCGGTAGTTTACCCCTTTTTTGGTCCAGACGGTCAACTGTACGAACAAAGGTATACTCTATAGAACGTATGTTCTTTAGAAGAGTACTCTCAGGTATAATTTTATCCCTTTTTCGGGCCTGAGGGACTAAACTTACGAAAAAGAAACCCCCACGGAGTCCATAGTTAAGCTCTTTTCAGACTCCCTAAAATTGAAAAGATCGTCGAGTGACCTTATTCTTTCACACTCGTTAAATTGGTCCAGAAGAATATTCCTGACGGAGTCCATAGTTAAGCTTTTTTCAGACTCCTTAAAAGTGAAAAAATGGTCGAGTGATCTTGTCCTTGTCACACTCGTTAAAATGGTTGTGAATCGACGTCTAATCGGTGCTAGTTTACCCCTTTTTCGAACTGACTAGACTATCTTCGAAAAAGGTACCCCAGTGGAGTCTCATTTTATGTTTTTTCGGACTCTCTAAATATGAAAAACCACCGAGCTTACCTTCTTTGGGCTCGTTAAACTTACATCGAAGGACGTTACCATTGTGTGTTTTATCAACCGCATCTGCATACCTTATCCACCAACCTTGTGACAGTTTGCTTCTGCGTCTTAACACCTTTGGCCGCCGAAGGATTTTTCCCGAGTATCATTTTACTAGAACATCGATCTTTTCCTTGTGCCTTGAGCTTGTATGTTTGCAAATACTCGTTCCTCCATTTTAATGTAATATTCCTTTATTCTTTTTCCACAATTATCGAAAAGAAAAAAAATCAAATATACCCCAAAAAGAGGAAGGGAAAAGTATTTTCTTTATTTGCAGCGTAATGAGTCACCCTTGGATAAAGCACATCTGTCTGTTTGTTCATCAGACTATGGGATGTAGTACGACCTTAGGAAGCTTTTCTCACTATATAGAGTTGTGTCCTCCACCATTTTGTTATTCTTCCAAACATATGGAGAGTTTGCGTTGCCTCCTACTTCGTAGACTTATGATTAACATTCATGCTGCCTAAATCTCATCACTTGTCGTGCTATTGTCCAAGGGAAGTTTGTCACTAAGCCTGAGTCGGCCCCTCTGCAAAATGTCTCTTGTCCGCATACCCGACCATCCTAAACATTCGATCAAGTCCTTGTTCGAAATCACTGAAGCCTTCAGTCCGATCATCAAGATTATCAAGTCCATGACCGACGAGTCGTCGAATACCTCTGAGTAGTGCAGTCGTACAACCATATTACACTCCTACATGAGTTTTGAAGATTTTGAAGTTTTTGCTCGAGCTCTGAAGATCTCATCTCCAACCATCAAGCCGAATCAGCTTCTGGAAGATGGATACTCTATATGTATATATTTCTGATTTCGAGATGTAGCTCCGCTGTGTATTGTTCACGACTACTCTTTATAGTTATTTGACATGGATATACAGTGTATTTGATTGGTAGCCATGGTTCTATTTTATCCCAAGAATGGGTATGCCCGCCTCGGTGAGACATTTGTTATTTTGCAGACGACACCTCCCGGTTCCTGATCCTTGGGCTCAATCGTTCGACACATCAGTAAAGATTGGTAATGTATTTCGGCCATCAAATGCTCTTCTGACCTCACACATTAGGGGGCATCTGTTATAACCCTAAATTGCACCACACATGCTTACCTGGCATCAGGCCAACTCATATCCTTTATTTTCCAAAAACATTGTTGAACAACTCTTTGAAAATCCTCTTGTGTAAAGGCCCACGCGCCCTAACCCATTACTGCACATGTGTACACGCTGGCTGACCCAAAATAGCCCACGTGGACCGACAAAAGCATGAAAAAAGGAAAGTTGTCGGTGGAACAAAAAGCTATGGGTGAGTTAACTGAAACTCCTGGCCATGCATGGCCAAGGGTTCGTCCAAATACCTAGCTCCTTCTAGCCTATAAAAGAAGGGGTAGGGGTACCATTTGGAGGAGGAAGAATATAGCAAAGAAAATCTGCCCATTTACGTATTCCATTGTCCCAACCCTTTAGCCTTTCCTAATGCCAAAGGAGATTTAAAGAAAAGCAGTTCAAGGACAAAAGAACAGGAGCCCAGGATCAGGTTCAAGGAGCAGTGGTCAGTCTCAGCTTTTGTAAGTTGACTTATTTTGAGTAATAAAGAGAATTCTTTTCCTGTCCCAATTCATGAACTTTTTATGGTTTGATTAGTTTATGTTTGATTTCTAACCTGTTAGTATATAAGTAGTATGCATGCATAGTTGTTGCTCATCTTGAATGCAAGTCATCTTTGGAAGGAGCATTGTGAACAAGTAATCAAGCACAACGAAGGATCTACATCAAACGTCGGTAACGAGGTAGGTTGATCTTTCCATGCATTTACTAAGAAAAGGCGATTTAAATCTAGGGATGAAGGTAGAGAGTAATTTCTATTCGGTCATATCTGCATGCAAAGTCTGAACTCTATTTGCTAGTCCGTAGGGTGTTTTTCCCCAACAACAACACTTTCAAGAAAAAGAACAGGGGTTGGTGATTGATCGCCAACATGACTTGGATAGGCTAGTGACAGGTCTCCAACATGACTAGAAGAGGTTGGTGACTGGTTTTTCTTACTCTTCCTCTTCCTATTCCTTTTATACTTTTGGTTACTATTAGCAAGACTCTCACTAGAAGGGGAAGGAGAGGGATAAGTAAACTTCATAGATGTAGAAGGTGAAGGATAAAAAACTGTACAATTCCCATGAAATAAAGTTCTTATCTGAGAAGCATCAAGAGCATTTGGGAAGTTCAGAGTGGTCCATAACCAAACCGGTAATCCTACATTCAACCCAGGAATGTTCAAAGTGGCCATCAATGGGGCACCAATGTTTCCAAAGAATGGAAAAGCACAAGAACCCCCTTGGGAAGGGGTTTTTTGGTTGATATCCTCAAGAAATTTGGCCGTAAAGATCTTCTGCACAAGTTCTTCCCTTGTAGGATCGTTCAAGTCTGTAAAAGTATCACACATTGACTCTAATGAACCAATAGTATAAAAAATCACACCTTCTAAGAGGCGGCTCCACGCTTTCAAGAGAAAGAACATGGGTCCTTCGTAACCAGCGGAGAAGTTGGTCAAACACCCTGGATCCATGATCTAATAGTGGTGATGATGACACAACCTAAGGCCAACTATACAAAGAATCACTCCACTAAAAATTCTTAAGATAAACATCGCAGAAAAATGGGAAAGAGGTGAGCAGTTACGCCAACCAACACTAGAGAAACTTACCGGTGCAAGTGTAACTCAAACACAGAAACACCCTCTTGGTATACTCTACGAAGCATGGCCCGATGTCTACCCTAGGTACCATGGTATTCCCCCTGCAGTCACCTGTGTGAGTCCCTATAAAAGGAAACTAGGTTTCCATCACGCAGTCATTCATCAGGCGGGTACAGTCGACAGTTGGGAAGATCATATTAGAAAGATAACTATGTTTGAAGCCCTTCAAGGGTACGGAAATAAAATGGTCCAGAAGACAACTGAGGATCTCGAACGGATTCGAGGTCCATGAGGCTTCGTAGTCAAATTAAATCATCGAAATCCCAAGAATGACCCTCAAAATACGATCCCCACTAGGCGTAGTTTGACTTTGGAGGGGTTATCTCCTCTACCTTTCCTCGCTCGACCTCATGGTTATCCCTTGTGTTAGAGGGGGGTCCCAACTAACTTTTATGACACTGGACTTCAACACTCCCTATCTCAAACTCGTAAGTTTATTTAAAATGGCCTTGGAGAGTTTCCTCTCCACACCTAATCCAAGGCCCTAAAGCCTAGACTAGTTGGTGTACCCTGTAAACAAAAAGGTCTAATAGATTTTAATATTACGTTCATTTTAGTGGTTTTTTTTTACTCAAAGGGTATGGAAGTGAAATTGATGTTGTTTGAGACTCTTGAAAAAATGAAACTTATAAGAACACTAGAAAAGAACACTTTACACTAATCCTTCAAATGAAAAGAGTTTCAAGGAAGAAAAAGCATGAACAATCCTTCAAACCTAAAGATGCAATCTTTTCTCCTTTCCATGCAAAATGCACAATGCAACTTTTGAGTGAAACAAAAGAGAAAATGAAAGGATTTTCTTTATTATTTTTCTTTTGAAATGATTTCAAGATGAGAAGAAAAAAAAAACCTATTCTAATTTCTTTTTCTTTTTCAAATAACAATGCAAAGCAATGCAAAGAAAGAAAGAGACCTAACTACCATAAAAAATAGTTTTTTTTTTCTTTCAATCAAAGAAAAACTAACAAAAGAAGCTAAAATAAACTGCAGAATACATGATTCATGGCCATGAGGGGGATTTTTTTTTTAAATGAAACTCATTTTTCTTAAACATTCAAGCTAAAAATAAGCCAAGAATGCTTGGAAACATAGAGAGACAAGAGGATTTATTTGCAATTTCATAAACAATCTAAGCCTTGAACCTAGTTGAACAATGGTCAATAGAGGCCTATGGAACTTAGGGAAACCTAAGAAACCAAAGGTTTCCTGAAAGGAAAGAAAATCATTTTTAAAAAACTCTTAAAGATGACAGACATGCGTGTTATGCACAGTCAGCCTACGTATGTATGTGCGCTATATATAATATAGAACACATATGTATGTGGGTTGGGTATAGAACATGGTGCGTACACTACTAAAAATTTTCAAAAAAGAGAAAGATTCAGACAGACCACCCAACTAAGGAAAACGGGTAAGCACCTGAAAGGTGACCAGAGACCCAAACAGACTCATAACACTAAAACAAAATAGGAATTCAATCCAAACAAAAATATCCTAACAAGACCCTAGAGAGACTCCCCAATGGAGTCACCAATTATGTTATGGGGAAAATCCCCCTAATCTGGGTCTAGCGACTAGGAAAATCCTTGACACCTTAAAAGACATAAAATCTTCTATTCTACCCCAAACCAAACACAACATTATGATAATTAGGGGAAGATAAATAAGATATAAATGTGTACCTTAAGTCCTTACGGTTGTGGTCAATCCCTCTCGATTGTTGTATGTTCCAAGACTGAAGGCCTCCTCCCAAAGCTAGCCTGAAACAATGCTACAAAAAAAAACTATGACAGCATATGCTTAATTATCAAGATTATCTAAAGAGTTATTTATTCATGAAAAAACTCATAAGCACAAACACAGACATAAATATCCGAGACAATAACTTTTCTCTTTTATTAATAACAAAATTGGAAGTTACAACCTAAATTTTGTTGGCGTCGCTCCACGAACCTTGCTTGGGTTCCTCTACTTTTTCTCCAAGTGAACTATTCCCAATACTACCCTCACCACCAACATGCCAATATAAGGGGAAAAGGATGGATGGTATAAGGAGGATGGATGGAAGGGTATGCTGAGGATGAAAACCAGAGAAGAATGCAAGAAGGCTTGGAATATAAGGGAGAAAATTTGGCAGAGTTATCTTGCCTCTAGTTTGATATATACAAATGACCCCCTAGGGCCCTTTTAATATAAGAAAATTATGGTTAATTTGTTTCCATAAGGGATACAGGGGGTAAAATGGTTGCAAAACCTAAGATAGCCCATAAACTCCTCCGGAAAGTGCGGATTTTATATTTTTTTGCAACTTGTTTAGAGTACATGTGTGCTTTTAGTTATGCAACTAGCGTATGTACGCGAGTGATTAGGAATGTAGCTACCATTTGTTTGTGGTCTACATATGAAACATGGCGCGTATACCATACAAAAACTTGTTTTTTGAGAAGAACTCCATCAAAAAGGGTTGACATATGTATGAACGAGTAGGCCAACATCATAAATGCATAGTAGTGGCATTTTGAGTATAACACCTAGTATAGTTTATACCTTGCAAATTACAAGGCAAACTTTTCCTCTTTTTCACAACCACCCTTTTTAAAATTGCAATTGAAAAATAAACAACATGAGCATGTCCACTATGATAAACGACATCCCCAACAACCTACACAACTCAAATATAAGGTAGAATACAACATTGGGTTACTTTTTACAAACGATTTTTTGCATTTCCAAGTTTTTACTATGCATCTCTTGCATATTTTTTCTTAGAAGAGTCTTTTATGACTCTTAATGAAAATCTGACCTTGGTTTATCTCTTAATCCACTATCCTCTGATTCATCAAAATGTCATGAATATTTTTTCATAGAAACCATCCTTTCTGGAGTGTAAATTCACTACTAATTGTAAAAATAGGTTATACATATTGGAATGATCAATTTATAAATTAAATCCTAAATTATTGATCCTTATCCAACTTTGGGCATGTAGTTTAATATATCCAACTTTACTAATTTGGCACTTTGGTTTTACAATGAAATTGATATCCTGAAAATGCCAGCATAAGTTTATAGATAGGAATGAAATCACAAACTACAACTTATGCAATATGAACCACCAAATTTGGCTCAAATTGGAGACTAGGGTGTGCATTTGAGGCTGAGGCAGTTTTCCATTCAATTTTCCATGAAATCCCAATTCTATGTGCATGAAATCAACCTCTCATGTTCTTCAATTGAACATTAGATGCATAGGTAAATTTACCATTTATGTAACTCCATATTAAAACTTATTAAACAACTTTTGGAGCTAGAGGGAAGCTTGGCATGCATTTTCATTTAGTCACTTAGTACAGTTTATACCTTGCAAATTACAAGGAAAACTTTGCCTCTTTTGCATAACCTCCCTTTTTAAACTTGCAATTGCAAAATAAAAAACATGACTAGGTATGTTATGATAAAAAAACATCCCCAACAACTCTCACAACTCAAATCTAAGTTATAACTCAACATTGGGCAGGTTTGGGCACAAACAATAGACCAGAACTCTATGTCATTTGGATCCTAATTAAGGTTGCAATGGACAAGCGGGTTAAGAGGCTACGGGTAGTTCATCACTCCAAACTTCTGATGGAGTGGGAAAATGGTAAAATTAGAATTTCTAACTTGGAGTTGGGGCCTATTTTCAATAGGATTATGGAAAAGAAAATAGTTTTTGAAGAGGTGTCCTTTGCTCATGTCTACCGAGAATTCTACTACAAAGTTGATCAATTATCAAAGGAAGCACTCATTTTGGAGGAAGTTTTTTTGCTTGTTCATGAAATTAAGGACCATAGTCCTACATATTTGATACTCTTACATATTTTTTGATGAAGGGATTTTCGGTCTTGTTTTAATTTGTGTTTATGTAAAGTTAGAGAGAGTTTGTCTCATGGTTTTGTCTCGACATAAATATGAAGATGTGGAACTATTTGTTTAAAGAGTGACATATATAAGGATGATTGTAAGAGTCAAAGTCATAAGCATAGGCTATAGTCTTATATGATAGAGGTAGTTTATAAAGGCAATGGTTGCTAACGTTAAAAGTAGAAGGGATATCATCAATGTGTATGTCATCTCCATAAGAAATATCAATACAATGATTTTTGTCTCATAAAAAAAAACTGAAATATAAATATTTCTTGTAGGTAGATTCAAATATTATTAAAGAGATGAATTAAAGATCACTTAAAGATTGAAAATAATCACTAAAAATCACAACAAACATCACATATAAGATAAGTATGAGTCAAAAACATTACTGATGTTCCATTAATTCCTCATAAATATAGAAAGATATTTACATGACAAACATCACATATACAATCTCCATTACAAAACTGGGCAAACTGCAATACACATTCTACAACATTCTCCTCTATAAAGATTCCTCCTAAGGAATCTCTAACAAGCCTCTCCTTATATATTTTGTTCCCTGTAGAGACCACTGTGAACCATAGGTTTCTTACATAAGTGGATCATAACTAAATCTACATGTATTCATAGGTTCTTTAGCCAGTTGTTACAACCTTATATATTATGTTCCCCATGTGCACCATCATGGCCCATAGGTCGCTTACATAAGTTGATCATAACTAACTTTACATATATTCAGAGGTCATCAATCCATTTGTTACATCTTTGAGGCGATGATTAGTACTTGAGGCACACTCTACCTTGTTGTAGCTAGTTGTCCGTTGTAATCGATACTCATAAGGGTGTTTTATCCAATCACCATCTTCACACTATGGGTGGGTATTGAATCAACTTACAGTTCCAATAGGTTCCAAATTTGGTAGTGCACTGAAGGGTCTAATGGAATATACAAAATGTGGTATGGATGTGGAGGGTGTGCCACTAGGTGGGAAGAGAGTGTGGGAAGTATTGGGGATGAGCTCAAGGCATACGATTATGGTGGGGATGGACAAGATTAATACCAAAAATGTATATGTTTACCAATTGTTATGGTATTGTTTCTAAGAAACTAACGCAGTATCCTATATCTCGGTCAAACACCTTCAACACCCATTTGGCCCAACCAACTCAGACATATTCCTTCTTGCGAACTACTTTGTCTCATGTCTCCTTGTATTTTCACATTCCACCATGCTACACAACAAGGAATGTTGTGTAAGGGTGGGTATGCACCATCGAATTTGAATGGATTCAAATATGACGGTGCATACCCACCCTCATGCAATATTCCATGTTGCGTAGTAGGTGGATGATGTTCGCCCAACATCACAAACATGGGTGCCATAGATTTTGGATAATACATTTGACCAAATCAATATCTATGACTAATTCTACATGCATTGTTTCCCCTAAAATTGATTCCCACACTTATGTACAAACCCGAAAGGCAAGGAGTATGCCAAAAAAATTATCCTGTAAGATACGACTGCAGAGTTCTAAGTCCATGTTAAGAGATAAGGTCCATTGGCCCGCCCCATGTCTTAACACTAGTCACAGTCTATTAAGTGTGAAAACATGAATTGTGTAGTGTTATTATCAATGCAATATACATCCCCAATTTATCATCGAATGTGACTCAATGTATGGCATTCACGCTCAAATAAGAGACCATGCCTTATATCACAAAGACAACATGTTAAATATTTTGTCAAATAGGAGACATGGAAATCATCTTCATTATCTTGTAAGGAGTAGTTACGTATAGGATACTTTGAAAGAGACAAAAACATCGGTGTACTAATATTTGATATGGTTGTGTGAGCATATTCTTAAGGTGTGTGTTCAACCTATGTGGAAATACCCTACTTTTCGAACATGGTATCAAAGCACATATGAAGACCCACTCCCATTGTTGATCACAATATTGAACCTGTGTCACCTCATGCATCAAAATATTTCTAGGTTCTACCATTTATATTCATTTATGGGTTGAGTGGGTTGTTCCATTACGTTTAAAGTATTGACTTCAATTGGAAACACTTTTTGTTTCATCTGAAAAAAATTATGTTTGCCCAAGATATGGTATTTTTTTATCAAATCTAGAGGTATAAAGTTTGATTATGTATTTTTTTTTACTTTTTTGACTAAGTTAATATTCCCAGTTTGTTACTCTTTCCAGTTTGTGTATGCTATTTTCCATGCACTCTATGTGATCTCGGAAAATCAGAAATAGAGCAGAAAGTGTTGTATTTTGTGTATATGCTCTTTGCTCTATGATTTATGCAATCTCAATGAATAAAAAGCAAGAAGACAACTTTAATTTTTCAGGCAAGTTAACCAAGATCTAACTTTAATGTTGCAAGTTTTCAAACAAAAAAAACCTTTCAAAATCCCACTTGTTTTTGTGTACAGTTGTATTGAAGTTTTTTGTAGGAAAAAACAAGGGTTTTTGGGATAAGCACTCACTTCGAGACAAAAATAAATAAACAAATAAAACCCTTCCTCATCCTTCATAACATTTTCTATACATTTTGCATTAACTCACTTGGTTGAAAGTTACTTTATTTAACAAGTGTTGCATGGTAGCGTAGTCCCTACTGGGTTGTAATGGGAATAAATTCACAGGGATGGGGAAATAAGTAGCGAAGGAAAATGGAAACTACAGCAGCCACGTGGATAGCAGTGTGAAGTACAGGTGGTATCCATGCAGAAAATGACACGTGGATCCTAGAGAAATTGTGGCATTAAAACCATTTAGTTTTTGAAAGTATTTTCATTATAATTATAATGTGTTTTACCAGTTGTTTATTTTTACCAGTAGTACACCATACAGAGTCTGATTTTCCATGTTTGAAATTTACGTTCCTACCTTGCATGTTTTAAATCTTCAATGTATTTATGAAATTCATTCATAATGATTTATGTATACTTCCAACTGGTTAGATTTAAGTACAATTTTCATAGTCACTTCTTTAAATAGATCATATGGCTTATGTGTCTCTGTATGTGTTAGGATAAATAAAGTTATATGTGGTGGAAAAGAAACAAAAATAATTTTTTTTGAATCCTATTGCGTTCTTATAGATGTGGTACTCCTCTATAAGTTTTTCCTGTGGCGTGTATAGTTCAAACGTGGGACTTAGAGAATATTCGTCGCAATGACTTGAAGCAATACAAAAGGATAGAAAATGTTTTTTTTTTTGAAATAAAGGTTCCTGGAAAAAGGACCAGGAATCAGACACATTAAACATTCAAATTAAATAAACACAATCTCTTGACATTCAACATAGTTGAAGATAAAAATTTATGGGCACATAAAACTAAAAGAAGATGACCGACATGCACAAAGAGAACTAATTTTTCATTTCAGAAAAAAAAAAATAAAAAAAATGTATTTTTCTTTGAAATATATCAAAAAATAATATTGTATGTTACATGTTCCTGGAAATTTGAATGTGTTTGTCATGTAGACTGGGATTGGGTCTCTCACGGACCATAAAATAAATAAGTACAATAAATTTGACCGTAGAAAGAAGAAGTGGGCGACGGTAGAGAGCAAGACCTGAAAAGAAGAAATTGAAAGTTATCAGTCTTCGAGTAGACATTTCTATTTAAAGAGGTGGAATAGTTGGATTGATAAACAAAGCAAGATGTAATCAGTATAGACTTACATTGATGGTACATATATCCCCCTTTGCTATTTTCTTGTTGATTCCTTTTTATTGTTGTCATCGACAACTACTGGAATCATTCCAATTTTATGTTGCCTTTTGTCGRCGAGCTTGTCGATTTCCCTTTGGAACCATTCTTYAATGTAGCCTCTCATGGGGGCCACATTGATTTCATCCTAGATTTTTATGTTGAAAAACTCCTTTTCTAATTCCCTTAGATCGATAGAAAGATTACACAGAGCCTGATCAATTTCTTCATTTTGTACCGAATAGTCCACTAGCCAGTTGTCCACGTCATCTTCACCATATTCAAGGATGTTGTAAAAMWTTTCTAAAGACAACCCCTTAAAAATATCAACTTGTTCATCGAAGGCTTKCTTGGTTAAGGGAAAGGATTTGATGATTAAGTTGGAGTTTTGGACCTCGTTGGTACTTCCAACTAAGTCTATTTCGGTTATCTTTCTGAATAATTCTTATTTCTTTGATATGGCTTGTACACATGATCGGACAATGAGATGTAGGTTCTTCACTTTCTCTTTCCAGCATGTATTTAATTGAGTGATTCGGTTTAGGGAGGGGAGATCTTCTTGTATTCTTCTCATATATGTCATGTTGCTGACATGGATGCCAAACGGGATGATCATCTCTATATAGAAACATTCTTCATTTTTTAAATTTGCCTGCAAATGTTCGTGCAAAGCATGTTCCCWCGTTCCAAGGGAAGCCATACTTTGTGATGTTTCCYAGGCCTAAGTAATCAGCTCCATTMTTTTCTTGATATTCTTGTCCACATATCCTCTACACGATGTGAGGAGGTTGGAGGATCCTTTTAACTTGGTTGCAGGGGTGGAAGGCATGGTTATTGCTAAAGGAATGGAAAATAATGGGATAGGAATCAAAGCTTCCTCCAATTCCTTGAGTCGGTCCTTCAGTCTAGCATTCTCAGCCTCAATGCCTCCAATGGAATCATCAAGAGAATCTATGGTTTCTCGGTGAATTCAGGAGATTTGGGACAGCCGCATGTTCCTAAGGTTAATTTCTGAACACGATTTCCCTTTCTTATTTCTTACATCTCTCTTTTCAATAATTAAATTTTTAGACTCGTTGTAAAAAATAGTGCTATGGAATACGAAGGATTCATCTTCATCAAAAAATTTGGTCTCATTTATTTCCATTGGGGGACTATGGTGGATCGCATCCCTGGGATGATCAATGTTGCGGAATATGCTATCCATATCAGTATCAAGTTCCATGTCTTCACTTTCAATTTTGGGATCTTATGCTTTCCCTACAATGTTTTTTCTCTACTTCCTCACAGGAAGCTTGTGAGAACTATCAATTTTACCACGAGGAGGGTTCTTATCTCCTCCTCTATTTGAAGAATTTTGGGTTGCTTTCTTACTGGGGTGGGCCATTGGAGTGATGCTCTGGGATGTCGTTCTCTTGGGAGTGGTAGTCGGGGATTGAACACTCTTCTCACTGGGGCCTTTTCCTTGTTGTTTGTACAATTCAGTGGTGCTTTGTAATGTCTCTAGGTCACCAACATCAAAAGAAGGAGTGTTGTTGTCATTGTCTTTGTCTTCGTTCAGGCGTGTCTAGATAAAAGAATTGTTGAAGCCAACTACTAGTAAATGTTCTAAAAAAATCCCATTAGGGTCAAACCCTCTTAGCCTTTCAGCATATCTTAGGTTCAAGTTGTTGAAATGGCCTGCAAATTTGTTAATTTTGTTGACATTCCTGAACACAAAGTCCCCGACTTTCCAAGGCAGAGGAATGAACTGTTTTTTTCTCTTCTCATGGAATAAACACAACCAGTAGTTGTATTTCCTTGTTATTTTTGTAACAAACATTATGTCTGTAATGTGACATGGAAGGAAAGTAGGATTTTCCTTGGAGCCAAAAATCATTATCACATTGTAATTCTCCATTTGTTCAAGTGTCCCCTTCCTGTCCAAAAAAATGATTGCATGGTCAGACATGTGGGGAGCATCCTTTCCTAACAATAAATCTTTGAAAACTGAGACAAAGTCATTAAAAAACTCATAAAAACAATGGGAGGCCTTGTGCCTCCACAAGGCCTAGTACTAGAAGGTTACTGGGTCGAATTCACAGTTTACCTTCTTGGACACAGACGATTTTGGAAATAGATAGAAATGTGTTATCAAGAAAACCAAGTACGATGACATATAAAATTTCTTCTCTTCTTTGAATCGTGACATTTGGGAACAGATTTCCATGGAAATTAGCTTCCCCCGATAAAAAAATGGCTTGTTCCTTGACTGTGAAATACAAAATATAAAGAATCATGCGGGAAATACTTTCTTTGGATTCTTGTCCTGTTATCCTTGTAAACAACCAGGCAATTTCCCGGAATGGATTTCTAAATGAACTAACATGCAATCTTGTGATATATTCAGGAACTTTCGTCGGGTCTTCTAGGAACTCGGGCAAAAGGTCCAACCTGTTATCACTTTTTTTTAGAAACTGCTTGCAACCTTCTATTCTGAAGGTCAATGTTGGCTCCGACAATCTTAACATATTGCAGAAGACCTGAGGTGACAAAGAAACAGGAGAGTGGTCTCATAGTGTAATAACTATTTGGCCTGAAACATATCTCTCGGCACACCAAGAGACCACCTCCTTACAGTAAAAAACACCAGGGACACATCCTGCACAAGCAATTCCAGAGGTCCAAATTACTTCATTCTAGGGGGAAGGGGATGAGTAGTAAGAGTATGCTCTGGACCACTGGAAGTTCTGGTCCTCACGCCCAAATATGTTCACTGTATCTCCACAGAACTGTTGTCAAGTTGGTGCCATAAGTTTACGAGAACGTTCGTTTTCTCCAGACGATGCTTGAAATGAACAGTTGGAGGGGATAATATAACCCTCCACAAATGTTGGTCCAATGCGTGTGAATGGGAGATCTCCTCGAGCCTTTCACTCATTAATGAAAAACTCTACGGTTGCTACATGATGAATTGTTAGCATTAAATCTTAGTAATTTCATACTTAGAAGTGCGAAGGTGGCGGGTACGACGAAGAGCAATTAAGGATTGGAGGTTTCGTAAACCCGCCAACCTGACGACCCACGAAAGACGTTCCATGATGTTTGAAATGAACACTTGGAAGGGATAATATAACCCTCTGCAAATCTTGGTTTGATGCATATTAATGGGAAATATCCTCGAGCCTTTCACTCATCAATGACAATCTCTACGGTTCCTGCATGATGAGTTGTTAGCATTAAATATTACTAATTGCATATTTAGAAACAAGTGCAAAGGTGGCGGGGATGGGGAAGAGAAATTAAGGAATGGATAAGTATGAAAAGCGGTTGGATGGCCTTCAAAATAGGGTTAAAAGGGATACTCAAGAGAGGTGAGGGCCCAATGGTCAAATTGTATGTCTCGAAAATTTTGAGTGCAAAATGCGTAAAACGAAAGAGTGCATGATGGGGCAGTCCAGGGGTTGGTTTGTATATCGCAGAATTTTGAGTGTTGTTTCCAGTTCGCGGAACAATGGAAGTGAAATCTTGATCTCACATATCTGGGAACCCACAATCGAAAAAGTGTCTAAGTATGGAATAGGGAAATGGTCAGTTGGACTGGTTTTCACTAATATATTGAAATTTGTAATAGATATCCCATTACCTGGCAAGATCTTTTCTACATGTTTCTGGACAAGTTGTGTAGGGATAGAGGATTTTACTCATTAATGACAATATTCACAGTCGTTGCATGGTGAGTTGTTAGCATTAAACCTCAGTTATTGCATACTTGGAAAGCAATGCGAAGGTGACGGGCACAGGAAACAATGATTAGGAATTGGAGATTTTTTTAACCCGCCAACCTGACGATCCCCGAAAGAGATTCCAAGAAATGGCCAAGTATGGAAAGCAAAAGGATGAGCTTCAAAATAGGGTGACAAGGGTTCCCCAGGAGATGTAAGGCCCCAACAGACACATTGTATGTCTCAGAACTTTTAAGTGAAAAATGTGTAACACAGAAGAGGGGATGATGTGGGAGTCCCACAGTCAATTTGTATATCACAGAATTTTGGGTGTTGTTTGTAGGTCATAGAACAATGGAAGTGCAATCTAGAGCACCCCTTCTCGGGAATTCATGATCAAAAAAGTGGCTAGGTATGGAATGGGGAAGGGGTTGATCAGAGTCGCGATATAAAAGAATGAGTGAAAATGTGAACAAGTGAGTCTGCCAACCTGCGCAGTTAGACAATTTCGGAAAAACGACTAAGTAACCATAACGTGAAAGTAGAGGGGAAAAAGAGACGAGAATTTGGTTAAGTATAGAAGAGGGAAAATAAGGGCTAATATATTGAAATTTGTAATAGATACCCCATTACCTGGAAAGATCTTTTCTGCATGTTTCTGGACAAGTTGTAAAGGGATAGTCAGTGTAACTGTCTCCTCGACCCTTTTTCTCATTAATGAAAATCTTTACGGTTGATGCATGATGATTTGTTAGCATTAAACCTCAGTTATTACATAATTGGAAATAAGTGTGAAGGTGGCGGGCACAGGAAACAATGATTAGGAATTGGAGATTTCTTGAACCCACACACCCAACGATCCACGAAAGAGATTCCAAGAAATGGCTAAGTATGGAAAGTGGTCGGACGGGCTTCAAAATAAGGACAAACCAAAGCTTGCCAAGCAATGGAGGATAAAATACTAACGGATGCACCTTCATCTATCAGTGTCTGAGGAACGTCCTGACCACAAACTTGTACTGTAATCATGAAAGGAATGTGACATGGAAGACGAGGTCCAGTTAGCCAACCCAATCAAAAATGATGGCCTCATTAATTGGAGGGGGTTCCACAGGAGAAGGAGGAATGCCCCCCAACATGGTAGTGTCTGTATTAAGAAGAAAAACATGAGCAGTATCAGGTTTATTCACTAGTGGGATATTAGGATCAACCAATGATGAGATCGGATCGACCACTTTGTCAACTAGTTCAACTAAGGATGTGAATAGAAATTGGCGACCCCACTGATCTACAAAAGTAGATATTATGGGTTCGATCCCTAGTGGAGCTGCCAATTTATGTTGTAGGAAAATCCCCCTGTGGATAGGTGAATCTCCTCTTGGATTCTAGACCCCTATACCAAGACAGAAAACATGATAACATTGGACACTAGCATTCCTTTGAATCTAAATAACTAATCAGAAAGAGAAGGAGAAGGAATAAAGTGTGATGCACCTTATTCCGATGTTTTTCCTCTCCACTTCAACTTGAACTTGATCTCTGATCTCTTTAGCAACGTTTGACACATGTAATGCAATGGACAATGAGACAAAGAACTCCTACTCTACTCTATAAGATTAGTCCAATCAAATCCATCTATAAGACAAACATATGTAAAGAGACATAGGTTATAAGGAAATAGGCCAAGCAATATATTAATGAGAACTCTTAAAGAAATACTTACAAATTGTAGATGTAGTTGCAACAACTTCCACAAGTACTCCTTGTCCAACCCTTTCACAAAGATTCCAAAATCATAAGTTTGATATCCTAAATCTTTCTCCCAAGACCATAGGTTTGATACCTCAAATCTCCACTATCCTCTTTTCTCCATGGAAAGCCCTCATTATATAGGATTTGGAGGCTTAACAACCATGGAGAGGATCACTCATCAGATCTATTAAAAAGGGATCTGAAAGATATTTAGGGAG
>ML791145.1:205884-232006 GCA_009831015.1 Picea engelmannii
TTTTCTTGATATTCTTGTCCACATATCCTCTACACGATGTGAGGAGGTTGGAGGATCCTTTTAACTTGGTTGCAGGGGTGGAAGGCATGGTTATTGCTAAAGGAATGGAAAATAATGGGATAGGAATCAAAGCTTCCTCCAATTCCTTGAGTCGGTCCTTCAGTCTAGCATTCTCAGCCTCAATGCCTCCAATGGAATCATCAAGAGAATCTATGGTTTCTCGGTGAATTCAGGAGATTTGGGACAGCCGCATGTTCCTAAGGTTAATTTCTGAACACGATTTCCCTTTCTTATTTCTTACATCTCTCTTTTCAATAATTAAATTTTTAGACTCGTTGTAAAAAATAGTGCTATGGAATACGAAGGATTCATCTTCATCAAAAAATTTGGTCTCATTTATTTCCATTGGGGGACTATGGTGGATCGCATCCCTGGGATGATCAATGTTGCGGAATATGCTATCCATATCAGTATCAAGTTCCATGTCTTCACTTTCAATTTTGGGATCTTATGCTTTCCCTACAATGTTTTTTCTCTACTTCCTCACAGGAAGCTTGTGAGAACTATCAATTTTACCACGAGGAGGGTTCTTATCTCCTCCTCTATTTGAAGAATTTTGGGTTGCTTTCTTACTGGGGTGGGCCATTGGAGTGATGCTCTGGGATGTCGTTCTCTTGGGAGTGGTAGTCGGGGATTGAACACTCTTCTCACTGGGGCCTTTTCCTTGTTGTTTGTACAATTCAGTGGTGCTTTGTAATGTCTCTAGGTCACCAACATCAAAAGAAGGAGTGTTGTTGTCATTGTCTTTGTCTTCGTTCAGGCGTGTCTAGATAAAAGAATTGTTGAAGCCAACTACTAGTAAATGTTCTAAAAAAATCCCATTAGGGTCAAACCCTCTTAGCCTTTCAGCATATCTTAGGTTCAAGTTGTTGAAATGGCCTGCAAATTTGTTAATTTTGTTGACATTCCTGAACACAAAGTCCCCGACTTTCCAAGGCAGAGGAATGAACTGTTTTTTTCTCTTCTCATGGAATAAACACAACCAGTAGTTGTATTTCCTTGTTATTTTTGTAACAAACATTATGTCTGTAATGTGACATGGAAGGAAAGTAGGATTTTCCTTGGAGCCAAAAATCATTATCACATTGTAATTCTCCATTTGTTCAAGTGTCCCCTTCCTGTCCAAAAAAATGATTGCATGGTCAGACATGTGGGGAGCATCCTTTCCTAACAATAAATCTTTGAAAACTGAGACAAAGTCATTAAAAAACTCATAAAAACAATGGGAGGCCTTGTGCCTCCACAAGGCCTAGTACTAGAAGGTTACTGGGTCGAATTCACAGTTTACCTTCTTGGACACAGACGATTTTGGAAATAGATAGAAATGTGTTATCAAGAAAACCAAGTACGATGACATATAAAATTTCTTCTCTTCTTTGAATCGTGACATTTGGGAACAGATTTCCATGGAAATTAGCTTCCCCCGATAAAAAAATGGCTTGTTCCTTGACTGTGAAATACAAAATATAAAGAATCATGCGGGAAATACTTTCTTTGGATTCTTGTCATGTTATCCTTGTAAACAACTAGGCAATTTCCCGGAATGGATTTCTAAATGAACTAACATGCAATCTTGTGATATATTCAGGAACTTTCGTCGAGTCTTCTAGGAACTCGGGAAAAAGGTCCAACCTGTTATCACGTTTTTTTAGAAACTGCTTGCAACCTTCTATTCTAAAGGTCAATGTTGGCTCCGACAATCTTAACATATTGCAGAAGACCTGAGGTGACAAAGAAACAGGAGAGTGGTCTCATAGTGTAATAATTATTTGGCCTGAAACATATCTCTCGGCACACCAAGAGACCACCTCCTTATAGTCCAAAACACCAGGGACACATCCTGCACAAGCAATTCCAGAGGTCCAAATTACTTCATTCTAGGCGGAAGGGGATGAGTAGTAAGAGTATGCTCTGGACCACTGGAAGTTCTGGTCCTCACGCCCGAAGATGTTCACTGTATCTCCATAGAACTGTTGTCAAGTTGGTGCCATAAGTTTACGAGAACGTTCATTTTCTCCAGACAATGCTTGAAATGAACAGTTGGAGGGGATAATATAACCCTCCACAAATGTTGGTCCAATGCGTGTGAATGGGAGATCTCCTCGAGCCTTTCACTCATTAATGAAAAACTCTACGGTTGCTACATGATGAGTTGTTAGCATTAAATCTTAGTAATTTCATACTTAGAAGTGTGAAGGTGGTGGGTACGACGAAGAGCAATTAAGGATTGGAGGTTTCGTAAACCCGCCAACCTGACGACCCACGAAAGACGTTCCATGATGTTTGAAATGAACACTTGGAAGGGATAATATAACCCTCCTCAAATCTTGGTTTGATGCATATTAATGGGAAATATCCTCGAGCCTTTCGCTCATCAAGGACAATCTCTACGGTTCCTGCATGATGAGTTGTTAGCATTAAATATTACTAATTGCATATTTAGAAACAAGTGCAAAGGTGGCAGGGATGGGGAAGAGAAATTAAGGAATGGATAGGTATGAAAAGCGGTTGGATGGCCTTCAAAATAGGGTTAAAAGGGATACTCAAGAGAGGTGAGGGCTCGACATTCAAATTGTATGTCTCGAAAATTTTGAGTGCAAAATGCGTAAAACGAAAGAGGGCATGATGGGGTAGTCCAGCGGTTGGTTTGTATATCGCAGAATTTTGAGTGTTGTTTCCAGGTCGCGGAACAATGGAAGTGAAACCACTTGATTACTAGTCAATGAGGTAAATCATTAACAAGTGTGAGGGAAATCACCAATGATGTAAATGAATCCCAACGTACCCTAGTACAATCCAACGAATGTGAATAAATGAGCTGAGGTTGAATATTTGTGGAATCATCCAATCAAAGGCAATGATGTAAACCCACTATCAAAAGTGATGAGGCATGCAATTGAGGCATGTAGGTCCCAAGGTACTAACTGGTTTCTAATTCTAATTCATGGATGATGTGTTGAAGTTGACAAGAAAATACTCGTCGAAGGAGGGCCTTGATGTATCCCCCATCAGCGACACGAAACCGACATAGGAAAGTGATGTAAGATGGTGAATCAAATGAGTATGGACTGACACTGGAAATGGAAACTGGTAAGATTGCAGATGGATGGTTTGAAGTGAAACTTCCCTTGAACATGATGAGGCATGACAACTGACTTGACAACATTGACTCGACGAGTACAAAAATGTAATGTGACGACAATAAGAGCACTCTTCAACTGGATGAAAAAGTATGGCAACACATGGAATTGGTATTACTCAGAGACAAGAAGATTACCCAACTGTAAGACGAGACATAAATAGGTTCCATGTTCAAGGGTGACAAAAGCTTCCATAAAGGATTCTCAAAAAAATTGACCCACTTCCTTCAATTTCCCCCCCACCCAGATAGATGAGTACTTTTTTTTAATTTAACTAGCTCGAGGAGGGAAACACATGCTCGATATAACTCACCTTCGGTAATATCATCTTCCTTTGTTTAATGAATTGGAAGAAGTAAGAGTTCATCCCCATATGTGCCCTTCAATGTGTAGTTTAGCGAGTCCAGAGAAGGAAAACTCGATGGTTTTTCATATTTAGAGGGTCTGAAAAGAACTTAAAGGCGACTCCAGGGTTGTCCTTTTTTGTAAATTTAGTCTCGCGAGGCTGAAAAAGAGAAACTACCACTCGAAAAATGGCCTTTCAAACCTTTTAACGAGTGTGAAAGGAAGCAAGATCACTCATCAATATTTTCATGTTTAGAGAGTCTAAAAAGATCTTAAAGGAGACTCCAGGGGGTTCATTTTTCGTATAACCTTTATGAGTCCGAAAAAGTGATAAAATTCTACTCGGTTACATTCTCATGTTTTTTCGAGCGTGAGAAAGAACAAAGACTAAGCTCCGTATTGGTTTCATTTTTACACAAGCTTGAAACAAAATTAAACTATGCTTGTAAATTCCCAACGTAATTTCCAAAGGTTGAGATAACCATGGATGGTTGGTACTCTTCCCCCAGCTTGAAAATCTAGTGGCTTAACTCCATAATGATAATCAAAGGCTGGAGACATGCCCCCCCAAGCTTCAATTCATTCACCGACTTTGAGGTTGTCACCAATGTTTGTACTAGATGGAGAAAAAGGATAAGGGTGGATGAAATGAAGGTTCAAATACGAGACCTAACGAAAGACTTGACTCAACATCTACAAGATCTAGCTAAAGACTCGACTCGATATCTACGATATCTAGCGAAAGACTTGACTTGTTGGGAGAGGTGATTGTTTCATTTTTTAACGAGCTTAACACAGGAAAATAATTATTCTCAAGACCTCTATTTCATTTTTTAACAAGCTTTCCACAGAAAAATAAAACTATGCTCAAGACCTATGTTTCATTTTTTAACGAGCTTTCCACAGAGAAGAGAAACTATGCTCGTAACCTCTATTTCATTTTTTAACGAGCTTTCCACAGAGAAGAGAAACTATGCTCATGGCTTCGGTTTCAATCCCCAGATTTTTGTTTCTTTTTTTAACGAGCTTGACACAGGAATCAAAGATTCCTCCAATTCCTTGAGTCGGTCCTTCAGTCTGACATTCTAGACCTCAATGCCTCCAATGGAATCATCAAGAGCATCTTTGGTTGCTCGGTGAAGTCAAGAGATTTGGGACGGTCGCATGTTCCTAAGGTTAATCTCTGAACGATATTTCCCTTTCTTATTTCTTACATATCTCTTTTTAATAATTAAATTTTTAGACTCGTTGTAAAAAATAGTGTTATGGAATACGAAGGATTCATCTTCATCAAAAATTTCAGTCTCAATTATTTCAATTGGGGGACTATGGTGGATCGCATCCCTAGGATGATCAATGTTGCAGAATACGCTATCCATATTAGTCTCAAGTTCCATGTCTTCACTTTCAATTTTGGTCTCTTATGCTTGCCCTACAATGCTTTTTCTCTTCTTCCTCATGGGAAGCTTGTGAGAACTATCAATTTTACCGCAAGGAGGGTTCTTATATCCTCCTATATTTGAATAATTCTAGGTTTCTTTATTACTGGGGTGGGTCGTTGGAGTGATGCTCTGGGATGTCGTGCTCTTGGGAGTGGTAGTCGGGGATTGAACACTCTTCTCACTGGGGCCTTTTCCCTATTGTTTGTACAATTCAATGGTGCTTTGTAATGTCTCTAGGTCGCCAACGTCAGAAGCATTAGTGTTGTTTTCATTGTCTTTGTCTTCGTTCAGGCATGTCTAGATAAAATAATTGTTGAATCTAACTGCTAGTAAATGTTCTAAAAAAATCCCATTAGGGTCAAACCCTCTTATCCTTTTAGCATATCTTAGGTTCAAGTTGTTGAAATGGCCTGCGAATTCGTCAATTTTGTTGACATTCCTGAACACGAAGTCCCCGACTTTCCAAGGCAAAGGAATGAATTGATTTTTCTCTTCTCATGGAATAAATGCAACCAGTAGTTGTATTTCATTGCTATCTTTGTAACAAACATTATGTCTGTAATGTGACATGGAAGGAAAGCAAGATATTCCTTGGAGCTAAAAATCATTATCACACTGTGATTCTCCATTTGTTCAAGTGTCCCCTTCCTATCCAAAAACTTGGTTGTGTGATCAGACATGAGGGGAGCATCCTTTCCTAAGAATAAATCTTTGAAAAATGAGACAAAGTCATTAAAAACCTCATAAAAACAATGGGAGGCCTTGTGCCTCCACAAGGCCTAGTACCAGAAGGTTACTAGGTTGAATTCACATTTTACCTTCTTTGACACATACAATTTTGGAAACAAACAACAATGCGCTATCACGAAAACCAAGTAGGATGACATATAAAATTTCTTCTCCTCTTTGAATCGTGACAATTAGGAACAAATTTCCATGGAAATTAGCTTCCCCCAATAAAAAATGGCTTGTTCCTTGACTGTGAAATACAAAATATAAAGAATCATGTGGGAAATACTTGCTTTGGATTCTTGTCTTGTTATCCTTGTAAACAACCAGGCAATTTCTCGGAATGGATTTCTAAATGAACTAACCTGCAAACTTGTGATATCTTTAGGAACTGTCGTCGTGTCTTCCAGGAACTTGGGCAAAAGGTGCAACCCATTATCATGGTTTTTTAGGAACTACTTATATCCTTATCCTCTGAAGGTCAATGTTGGCTTCGACAATCTTAACATCTTGCGGAAGACCTAAGGTGACAAAGAAACATGAGAGTGGTCCCACACTGGAATAATTATTTGGCCTGAAATATATCTCTCAGCGCACCAAGAGACCACATCCTTACAGTCAAAAACTTCAAGGACATAGCCTGCACGAGCAATTCCAGAGGTCCAAATTACTTTGTTCTAGGTGGAAGGGGATGAGTAGTAAGAGTATTCCCTGGACCACTGGAAGTTCTGGTCCTCACACCCGAAGATGTTCACTGTATCTCCACATAAATGTAGTCAAGTTAGTTCCATAAGTTTACGAGAACGTTCATTTTCTCCAGACGATGCTTGAAATGAATAGTTGGAGGGGATAATATAACCCTCCACAAATGTTGGTCCAATGCATGTGAATGGGAGATCTCCTCGAGCCTTTCACTCATTAATGACAAACACTATGGTTGTTGCATGACTTTCTGTTAGTCTTAAAGCTTAGTAATTGCATACTTAAAAGTGTGAAGGTGGCAGGTATGACGAAGAGCAATTAAGGATTGGAGGTTTCTTGAACCTGGCAACCCGACGACCCTCAAAAGACGTTCCATGATGTTTGAAATGAACACTTGGAAGGGATAATATAACCCTCTGCAAATCTTGGTTTAATGTGTATTAATGGGATATATCCTCGAGCCGTTCGCTCATCAATGACAATCTCTATGATTCCTGCATGATGAGTTGTTAGCATTAAATCTTACTAATTGCATATTTAGAAACAAGTGCGAAGGTGGCGGGGACGAGGAAGAGCAATTAAGGAATGGATAAGTATGAAAAGCGGTCAAACGGGCTTCAAAATAGGGTTACAAGGGATACTCAGGAGAGGTGAGGGCCCGACGGTCAAATTGTATGTCTCAAAAATTTTGAGGGAAAAACACGTAAAACGGAAGAGGGCATGATGGGGCGGTCCAGCGATCAATTTGTATATCACGGAATTTTGGGTGTTGTTTGCAGGTCGCAGAAAAATGGAAGTACAATCTTGATCTCGCATGTCCGAGAACCCACAATTGAAAAAGTGGATAAGTATGGAATAGGGAAACGATTGATCAGACTCTTTTTTGCTAATATATTGAAATTTGTAATAGATATCCCATTACCTGGCAAGATCTTTTCTACATGTTTCTGGACAAGTTGTGTAGGGAGAGAGGCTTTTACTCATTAATGACAATATTTACGGTTTCTTCATGGTGAGTTGTTAGCATTAAACCTCATTTACTGCAAAATTGGAAAGAAGTGTGAAGGTGGCGGGCATAGGAAACAGGGATTAGGAATTGGAGATTTCGTGAACCCACCAACCCGACAATCCACGAAAGAGATTCCAATAAATGGCCAAGTATGGAAAGCGGATGGACGGGCTTCAAAATAGGGTGACAAGGGTTCCCCAGGAGACGTGAGGCCTCGACGATCAAATTATATGTCTCAGAACTTTTGAGTGAAAAATGTGTAACACAAAAGAGGGGATGATGTGGGAGTCCCACAGTCAATTTGTATATCACAGAAGTCTGGGTGTTGTTTGTAGGTCATGGAACAATGGAATTGCAATCTAGAGCCCGCTTGCCCGAGAATTCGTGATCGAAAAAGGGGCTAGGTATGGAATGGGGAAGCGGTCGGTCGAAGTCGCGATATAAAAGCATGAGTGCAAATGTGAACATGTGAGTCCGCCAACCCGCGCAGTTAGACAATTTTGGAAAAACGACTAAGTAACCAGAAAGTGAAAGTAGAGGGGAAAAAAAGATGGGAATTTGGTTAAGTATAGAAGAGGGAAAAGAAGGGCTAATATATTGAAATTTGCAATAGATACCCCATTACCTAGAAATATCGTTTCTACATGTTTCTGGACAATTTGTATAGGGATAGTCAGTGTAACTATCTCCTCGGGCCTTTTGCACATTAATGACGATGTTTACGGTAGCTACAAGATGATCTGTTAGCATTAAACCTCATTTATTTCATACTTGGAAATAAGTGCGAAGGTGGCGGGCACAAGAAATAGTGATTAGGAATTGGAGATTTCGTGAACCCGCCAACCCAACGATCCATGAAAGAGATTCCAAGAAATGGTTAAGTATGGAAAGCGGTCGGACGGGATTGAAAATAGGGTGACAAGGGCTCCCCAAGAGATGTGAGGCCTCAACGATCAAATTGTATGTCTCGGAAATTTTGAGTGAAAAATGTGTAACACGAAAGAGTGGATGATGTGGGAGTCCGAGAGTCAATTTGTATATCACAAAATTTCAAGTGTTGTTTGTAGGTCATGGAACAATGGAAGTGAAATCTAGAGCCCGCCTGCCTGGGACTCTGTGATCAAAAAAGTGGCTAGGTATGGAATGGGGAAGTGGTCGGTCGGAATCATGATTTAAAAACATTAGTGAAAATCTGTGTTGTAGGAAAATCCCCCTGCGGACAGGTGAATCTCCTCTTGGATTCTAGACCCCTATACCAAGATAGAAAACATGCTAACATTGAACACTAACATTCCTTTGAATATAAATAACTAATCAGAAAGAGAAGGATAAGGAAGAAAGTGGGATGCACCATATTCTGATGTTTGTCCTCATTGCTCCAACTTGAGCTTCATCTCTGAGCTCCTTAGCATTGTTTGACACCTGCATTGCAATGGACAACGAGACAAAGAACTCCTACTCTACTCTATAAGATTAGTGCAATCAAATCCATCTATAAGACACGCATATGTAAAGAGACATAGGTTAGAAGGAAATAGGCGAAGCAATATATTAATTAGAACTCTTAAATAAATACTTACAAACTGTAGCTGTAGTTGCAACAACTTCCCAAAGTCCTCCTCGTCCAACCCTTGCACAAAGATTCCAAAATCATAGGTTTGGTATCCTAAATCTTTCTCCCAAGACCATAGGTTTGATACCTCAAATATCCACTATCCTCCGTTCTCCATGGAAATCCCTCATTATATAGGATTTAGAGGCTTAACAACCATGGAGAGGATCACTCATCAGATCTACTAAAAACAGATCTAAAAGATATTTAGGGAGAAAATATCCCTTAAGGATTTTAGGGAGGAAATATCTCTAAAGGATTTTAAGGAGGAAATATTTCAACCATCCATGAGATCCTACACCTTCCCTGAAAAATAGGAAACCAAATGTGAGGTGGATTATCACACTTCATTAATTTATTTTTTACGAATATTAATAATAATTCATGTGCACTTGGTATTTTGGCCATCATGTAATATATCCCTCCTCCACATTGACTAGGTATTGTGACATAGGTTATTCCACAGTGTTAAGGTGTATGAGACACTTATATGACACTTACGACACTTAGGGCGAGGTACCTAGCTGTGCAAATTTCATGTGTAACAGAATGCCCCCTAAAGTGTGAGTTCAGAGGAGAGAATGATGGCTAAAACACTTTACAAATATTTAATGCAAGGGTGTGGATTTGGAGAACCTGGAAAAATATGCAAACAACCATCAAACAGTATTAAAAAATGTTCCTTTTCTTAGGCAGGCATACCTATGCTCAGAATACGAGACAACTCAAAGCATGGCCGCTAACCAATACACTACAAATCCATGAAAAATATTGACTAAGGATATGGCCACCAAATATACAATGTGGATCCACACCTCCATGGCATGAACTGATCGTAGCCATGAAAAATACACGGTGAAACTACGAGATGATAAAACATAGCCACAGACCAATACAATGTGGATCTATGTGACAATCTATACATCAACATGCTCAAATGATCTCCTTCACAGCTTGGGAAAATCAGTTTAACAAAGTGAATGCTCAACCCAGGGTCTTCGTCCCAATCTCGATGGTGTGCGAATCTAGCCATGTGAATGAGTGTTTTGATGTCAAACATGGTAGAAACCACTTGATTACTATTCAATTAGGTAAACCGTTAACAAGTGCGAGGAAAATCACCAATGATGTCAATGACTCCTAAGGTACCCTAGTACAATCAAAAAAATGTGAATAAATGAGTTGAGGTCGAACATTCGTGGAATCATCCGATCAAAGGTCAATGATGTAAACCCACTGTCGGAAGCGAGGAGGCATGCCATTGAGGCATGCAGGTCCCAAGGTACTAACTGGTTTCTAAGTCTAATTCATGGATGATGTGTTAAAGTCAACAAGAAAAGACTCGTCGAAGGAGGGCCTTGATGTATCCCCCATCAACAACATGAAACTGACATAGGAAAGTGATGTATGATGGTGAATCAAATGAGTATGGACTGACATAGGAAATGGAAACTGGTAATATTGTAGATGGATGGTTTGAAGTGAAACTTCCCTTGAACATGATGGGGCACGACAATTGACTTGGAAACATTGACTCGACGAGTACCAAAATGTAATGTGACAACAATAAGATCACTCTTTGATTGGATGAAAAAGTATGGTGACACATGGAATTGGTATGAATCAGAGACAAGTGAATTACCCAACTATAAGAGGAGACACAAACAGGTGCCATGTTCAAGGGCAACAAAAGATTCCATAAAGGATTCTAAAAAAACTTGACCCACTTCCTTCAATTCCCCCCCCACCCGGATAGATGAGTACCTCTTTTTAATTTAACGAACTCAAGGAGGGTAACACATGCTCGATATAAATATCCTTCAGTAAGCTCATATTCCTTTGTTTAATGAATTGGAAGAAGTAAGGGTTTGTCCCCATATGGGCCCTTCAATGTGTAGTTTAGCGAGTCTAGAGAAGGAAAACTTGGTGGTTTTTCATGTTTAGAGATTCTAAAAAGAACTTTAAGGTGACTCCAAGGTTGTCCTTTTTCTTAATTTTAGTCTCGCGAGGATGAAAAAAGAGATAAACTACCACTCGAAAGATGCCCTTTCAAACCTTTTAATGAGTGTGAAAGGAAGCAATATCACTCAGCAATCTTTTCATGTTTAGAGAGTCTGAAAAGAGATTAAAGGAGACTCCAGGGGGTTCATTTTTCATATAACCTTTACGAGTCTGAAAAAGTGATAAAAGTCTACTCAATTACATTCTCATGTTTTTTCGAGCATGAGAAAGAAGAAAGACTAAGCTTGGTATTGGTTTCATTTTTACACAAGCTTGAAACAAAATTAAACTATGCTTTTAAATTCCCAACATGATTTCCAAAGGTTGGGATACCCATGGATGGTTGGTACTCTACCCCCAACTTGAAAAGCTAATGTCTTAACTCCATAATGGTAATCAAAGGCTAGAGACATGCCCCCCCAAGCTTCAATTCATTCACTGACTTTGAGTTTGTCACCAATTTTTTTACTAGATGGAGAAAAAAGATAAGGGTGGATGAAATGAAGGTTTGAATACGAGACCTAACGAAAGACTCGACTCGACATACATGAGATCTAGCTAAAGACTCGACTCAATATCTACGATATCTAGCGAAAGACTCAACTTGTTGGGAGAGGTGATTGTTTCATTTTTTAATGAGCTTGAAACGGGAAAAGAATTATGCTCAAGACTTCTGTTTCATTTTTTAACGAACTTGCCACAGAAAAGAAAAACTATGCTCAAGACCTTTGTTTCATTTTTTAATGAGCTTTCCACAGAGAAGAGAAACTATGCTCGTAACCTCTATTTCATTTTTTAACGAGTTTTCCACAGAGAAGAGAAACTATGCTCATGGCTCCGGGTTCAATCCCCAGATTTTGTTTCATTTTTTAATGAGCTTGAAACAGGAAAATAAATATGCTCATGGCTCTAGGTTCAATCCCCAGATTATGTTTCATTTTTTAGCAAGCTTGCTACAGAGAGGAAAACTATGCTCATGGCTCTGGGTTCAATCCCTAGATTTATGTTTAATTTTTTAACGAGCTTGCTACAGAGAGGAAAATTATGCTCATAACCTCTCCTTGATCATGGATTCCAAGAGGACAATGCTATGGAAGAAATACATGTCAAGGGACAAATGTCAATCATGGCTCCCAAGATAACTTCATTAGATGGAAGGAAAACACTCTGGAAGGAAAACATGTCGACGGCCTCGATTAGGGTAGGGAGATCTGGATCTAATATCCCTATTGAAGAGATGACCATGTCAACTATTGTATCCAAGTCATAAGAGATTGTGCTTACAGTGAGAGGCTCATATTTATCGGCAGCTGAAGGCATGGCAGACAACGCTAGACAATTGACTTGTGGCAAGGACGATATCGACTGCATATACGAACCGTTTAGGGAAGTCATTGTCAAGTTAGGGTCAAAAAACGAGAGTTGATCAATAGTCACAACTCTTACATCATGAGGGAAAGATATCACATGAAAAATAGTGGACACAATAGCTTTCATGGAATAGACATAATCTCTAATCTCACCCAACAAGTAAATCGAAATCCAAGGGATCGTGGACTAGCATGACATCAATGAAGACCGTTTTCCCTCCCAAAGTTATGAGAAACTAAGGAAGGGTCCCTAAAGGTTGATTGGTTCTTCTGTTAAAATCTAACAGATTCTGTGTAACCGACACAAGCTGAGGACAACCCAAATCTTGCCAAGCAATGGAGGATAAAATACTAACGGATGCACCTTCATCTATCAGTGTTTGAGGAATGTCCCGACCACAAACTTGTATTGTAATCATGAAAGGAATGTGACATGGAAGATGAGGTCCAGTTAGCGCACCCCAATCAAAAATGATGGCCTCATTAATTGGAGGGGTTCCACAGGAGAAGGAGGAATGCCCCCCAACACGGTAGTGTCTGTATTAAGAAGAAAAACATGAGCAGTATCAGGTTTATTCACTAGCGGGAGATTAGGATCAACCAATGATGAGATCGGATCGACCACTTTGTCAACTGGTTCAACTAAGGATGTGAATAGAAATTGGCAACCCCACTAATCTACAAAACTAGATATTCTGGGTTCGATCCCTAGTGGAGCCACCAATTTATGTTGTAGGAAAATCCCCCTACGGACAGGTGAATCTCCTCTTGGATTCTAGACCCCTATACCAAGACAGAAAACATGATAACATTGGACACTAGCATTCCTTTGAATCTAAATAACTAATCAGAAAGAGAAGGAGAAGGAATAAAGTGTGATTCACCTTATTCCGATGTTTTTCCTTGCCACTTCAACTTGATCTTGATCTCTGATCTCCTTAGSAACGTTTGACACCTGTAATGCAATGGACAATGAGAYAAAGAACTCCTACTCTACTCTATAAGATTAGTCCAATCAAATCCATCTATAAGACAAACATATGTAAAGAGACATAGGTTATAAGGAAATRGGCCAAGCAATATATTAATGAGAACTCTTAAAGAAATACTTACAAATTGTAGATGTAGTTGCARCAACTTCCACAAGTACTCCTTGTCCAACCCTTKCACAAAGATTCCAAAATCATAAGTTTGATATCCTAAATCTTTCTCCCAAKACCATAGGTTTGATACCTCAAATCTCCACTATCCTCTTTTCTCCATGGAAAGCCCTCATTATATAGGATTTGGAGGCTTAACAACCATGGAGAGGATCACTCATCAGATCTATTAAAAAAGGGATCTRAAAGATATTTAGGGAGAAAATATCTCTGAAGGATTTTAGGGAGGAAATATCTCTCAAGAATTTTAAGGAGGAACTATTTAAACCATCCATGAGATCCTCCACATTCCCTAAAAAATAGGAAACCAAATGTGAGATGGATTCTCACACTTAATTAATTTCTTTTTCATGAATATTAATAATAATTCATGTGCACTTGGTATTTTGGCCTTCATGTAAGATATCCCTCCTCCACATTGACTAGGGATTGTGACATAGGTTATTCCATGGTGTCAGGGTGTATGAGACACTTATATGACACTTACGACACTTAGGGCGAGGTACCTAGGTGTGCAAATTTCATGTGTAACAATGGGAACCAGTGAGTCCACCAACCCGTGCACCTAGACATTTTCGGAAAAACGACCAAGTAACTAGAAAGAGAAAGTAGAGGGGAAAAATAAAGGGGAATTTGGTTAAGTATAGAAGAGGGAAAAGAAGGTGATAAAAGAGAGGGAAAATATAAAAGCAGAGGGAAATTTTCGTAAGCGGGAATTGGTCTCAAACAAGCCCCATTGTTGGAAAATCATCATTTTCTAGTCCAATATTTTATCCACTTACTCATTTTCTATTATGTTTGTACCATTAAAAAGGGTGTGAGCAAATTCTTTGTTGAAGATTTGTTTTTATTGCAACTTGTGGGAGTAATTGTGTTGTTGATGAGTTGTTAGCATTAAAGCTTAATAATTGCATATCTTGAAATAAACTTACTTTGTTGTCAACTTGATCGTAAGTATCACAATGACAAACTTGAATTTGAATATTGTGGTTGATTTCATAGCCCCATTTGACTTCTTCTACCATATATCATATTTTTTTTTCAAAATATTTGTGAAGAAAAAAATTGGTAATTTCATTAATAAAGTAAAAGTGCTCAAATAGAGGCTAGGGGATGGACAACTAATAAAATGTTTCCTTTTGGAATAAAGGAATAAAGGAAGTGAAATGGAAATAAGATATTGTTTGCTCAGCAAGGTTGATATCAAAATGAAACTTCCTGGGCAAGGCCCCAACTCCCGCAGAATTAGTGTTGTTATGTTCTATCTGCATTACAAATAGAATTGAATGTTGGTTTGAAACTGTCTGAAATTCATTTATGTTTCCATAGAAGCCTCATGATATCGACACAATGCATTGTCATATAATTGTTGAATTCTCCATATTAGATCAAATTACTTGAGTCAATACAATATTTAAGAATTAAAAGACTATCGAACCATGCAAACGAGAAGAGGTGTTAAATCTAGCAAAAAAACACCAACCAAGATTCCAAGGAAAATTTTTTAATAGTAAATATATAAAAAAAAAATAGCGGCCAATATATATTTATCCATAGACATTGGACTGAGTTATTTGCACAAATAATTGAACATATTTTTCATATACACAGGTACATGAGTTACCAAAAAAAAAAAAAAACATGCATACAATTATGTGTTGTTCATCTAGTGAGACAACATGTAAGATCCATCGACAAGCTCTTAAACATGCATACAAAACTAATTATCATGATTTTTTAGGAACTCCTTTTAGTCTTCTCCTTGGAAGGTCAATGTTGGTTGCCGCAATCTCAATATCTTGCGGAAGACCTGAGGTGACAAAGAAACAGGAGAGTGGTTCCGCAGTGGAATAATTCTTTGGCTTGAAACAGGTCAACAACACTCCTGCTCCTGATGCTGGCGACCTAGAGACATTTTAAAGAACCACTGAATTGTACAAATAACAGGGAAAAGGCCTCGGTGAGAAGAGTGTCCAATCCTCAACCACCACTTCCAACAGTATGACATCCTGCAGCATCTCTTCAATGACTCACCCCAGTAAGAAAGCAACCAAGAATTCTTCAAACACACGAGGAGATAAGAACCCTCATCACGGTAAAATTGATAGTTATTACAAGCTTCCTGTGAGGAAGAAGAGAAAAAACATTGTAGGGCAAGTGGAAGAGCCCGACACTAAAAGTGAGGACACACCAAGAGACCACCTCCTTACAGTCAAATACTTCAGGGACACAGCCCGCACGACTCGCAGGGATGATTTTAAGGATGGAAATTTATTTTAAAATGTAAAAACCTTGGCGAATCTTACTAATCCTTTATATGCCAACTATAAATGTTTAGCGATATTTTTGTAAAAATATTCAAATTTCTATGGATTTTATATAGTTTGTTTAAAATTTTGGCGATTTTTAAGGTAAAATAATTTTATCCTATAGAATTTGGGTGAATCTTTTTTAGAATGGAGGATATTTTTTGGGGAAAAACCATGGAAAATTAGCCCATGAGCGAAATTTATCCCCTAAAATCATCCTTGTGCATGAGAAATTCGAGAGGTCCAAATTATTTTGTTCTGGGCGGAAGGGGACCAAGAGACCCCCTCCTTATAGGAAAAGACTTCAGGGACACAGGCTGCACGAGCAATTCCAGAGGTCCAAATTACTATGTTCTAGGAGGAAGGGAATGAGTAGTAGGAATATGCCTTGCACCACTAGGAGTTCTAGTCCTCAACCCCTAAGATGTTAATTGTATATCCAGAGAACATGAGTGGTCTCGCAATTGAATAATGCTTTGGCTTGAAATATATCTTTGGGCGCACCAAGAGACAATTTCCTTACATTCAAAGACTTCAGGGACCCATGCAGCAGCAGGGACAAATCCAAACCCAATCCAAAACCTTAAAAAATGAAAGGAAAGGATACATCTCTGAGGGCGAGGACCACCATCCGAGCCGAGAGAATTAGACTCTCGAGCTGCAAAGCATCTATTGCATTCAACGTCAGTTTATTTTCCGAAACCCCTTCCTTTGGTCTTGTCAGGGCCGATATCGTCAAGACGAGAAGTGCCCCCCATTATGGTGGATTTCAATTTGGGCGCAGGAGTGGGAAAAACATCTACATTGTCCATCATATCATCTTATTCCGGCTCGAAATTGACCGCATCAACCTCTGCGTCGGCCATCAATGCAGGGGGGAGGGTTGTCTGAGAAAGGGGGGTTGCCTTGGAATTCTTTGGCTTGAAATATATCTCTCGGTGCACCAAGGGACCATATCCTTCTTTTCTTCTTGGCGGAAGGAGATGAGTAGTAATAATATGCCCTGGACCACTAGAATTTTTGTTCATCATGCCCAAAGGTGTTTACTGTATCTGAACATAATTGATGTCAAATTGTTGCCATATGTTAACGACAATGTCCATTTTCTCCAGATGATGTTTGAAATGAACATTTGGAAGGGATAATATAACCCTCCACAAATCTTGGTTTAATGTGTATCAATGGGAGATCTCCTCGAGCCTTTCGTTGATCAATGACAATTTCTACGGTTCCAGCATAATGAGTTGTTACCATTAAATCTTACTAATTGCATACTTAGGAAAAAGTGTGAAGGTGGTGGTGATGACAAAGAGCGATTAAGGATTGGAGATTTCAGGAAGCTGCCAACCGAACGACGTGTGAAAGAGATTCCATGATGCTTGAAACGAACACTCGGAAGGGATAATACAACCCTCCGCAAATATTGGTTTAATTCGTATTAATGACAGATCTCCTCCAACCTTTCGCACATTAATGACATTCTTAATGTTTCTTGCAGGATGAGCTATTAGCATTAAAGCTTAATAATTGCATATCTAGAAGGAAGTGCGAAGGTGGCGGGGATGGCGAAGAGCGATTAAGCATTGGACATTTTGAGAACCTGCCAACCCGTGAAAGAGATTCCAAGAAATGGCCAAGTATGGAAAGCGGTCAGTCGAGATTCAAAACAGGGTCACAAGTTATACTCAAGAGAGGTGAGCGCCTGATGGTAAAATTGTATGTCTCCGAACTTTTGACTTCAAAATGTGTAACACAGAACAAGGCATGATGACGGACTTCAGCGGTCAATTTGTATATCATGGAACTTCGGGTGTTGTTTGTAGGTCGCGGAACAATGGAAGCGCAATGTTGATCAAGCCTGGCTAGGAACCGGCGATGGAAATAGTGGCTAAGTATGGAATGGGGAAGTGGTTGGTTGGACTCATGATATAAAAGAATGAGACATATTTGGAAAAACGACTAAGTAACTAGAAAGGGAAAGTAAAGGAGAAAAAGAAAGGGGAATTTGGTTGTCAATTTTTATATTAGGGAAGTTCGGGTGTTGTTTGTAGGCAGAGGAACAATGGAAACACAATGTTGAGAATGCCTACCCAGGAACCTGCGATCCAAAAAGTTGTTGAATATGGAATGGTGAAGTGGTCAGTCAGACTCGTGATATAAAAGAATCAATGGAAATCTGAACACATGAATTTGCCATCCCGTGCACCTAGACATTTTCTGAAAAACAACTAAGTAACCAGAAAGGGAAAGAAGAGGGAAAAAATAAACATGAGGGAAATTTTCGGAAGCGGGAATTGGTGTTAACAAAGCCCCATTGATGGTCTTAACAGTAACTATGAAGTGCATTAAACAGGTGAACAGGATCTTCAATCAAATAATAGAGAAAGTGAGTCATGCTTATACTTTCCAGGATGTGTTTGCATAAGAGAAGCATCATCAATGGAAATCTGAACACGTGAATCTTCCAACCCGTGAACCTAGACATTTTCCGAAAAACGACTAAGTAACCAGAAAGGGAAAGCAGAGGGAAAAAATGAAGGTGAGGGAAATTTTTAGAAGCGGGAATTGGTGTTAACAAAGCCCCGTTGATGGTATTAACAGTAACTATGAAGTGCATTAAATAGGTGAACATGCTCTTCAATCAAGGAATAGAGAAACTGAGTCATGATTATACTTTCCAGGATGTGTTTTCATAAGAGAAGCATCGAAAAGCTACAGGAAAATCAATTTTGGGATGTTCAAGTAAAATTATTGTATTGTCAACTTCACCGTAAGTATAACAACGAAAAATTTGAATTTTAATTTTATTTGGTTGATATCATAGTTCCATTGGACTTCACATAACATATATCCTTTTATTTCAAAATATTTCTGAAGATGAATTTTGGTAATTTCATCGATCAAGTAAAAGTGCTAAAATGAGCTACATATTGCATTTTCTTCACAGAGCTTACATTAAAAGGCAAAGAAGGTCTTGTATATTCTTTAAGATCATAGAAAAACCGCTAAGATCCTGAATGTATCATCCAGCCATAATTCATAAACCGGGCCCATGAGAACCTTGAACTATAGCACAAAAGCACATGAACAAAAGTATGTCAAACACAAGACAGGATAAAACCAACAGAGATTGGGCATTGTATCCCATCTATAACCAAATCTCCAAATGGGCACCAAGAAATTTGTCGATTATTATATTACCATGAATAAATATCACTATGAAAAATTGCTTCTGATAGTACTATGAACCAAGATCATGTTGACCTGACAATGTTCTAACATTACCAGTTCTGGAAAAGAGTTTCAGCATTTAACTTAATGGAGTTTGATTTATTCACAGTTGGATACTTTGTATGAGGTTTTTCCTCATGCTTTTGATTCCTGGACTGAACAATCTTATGCTCTTCCAGTGAAATTTTCCATGGCACTTCAAAACTCTATTCATATCCTCATTGGGTAGCACGGAAAGATACACATGGTATTGTTTTGTTGCCTGCCAACACTTGGTATGATTTTATTTTATTTTGGTTCAGCCGATATGCAGTATGGCATTGTTCATTTAATGTAAATTTTCTATGGATCCAAAAGTCGTGTAGCATGTAGACATTGTTTTCCTTTTGTTGTAGGTATACTTCGTATGGAAATTATGCTAACCCAGGAATCACATCTTGTAACAAAGGTTGTCTAATTGTACAGTGTACAATTGTGTTGTTGATGGTTCGGATCGCAACATTGAGGCAATGTTTATATATAAGGGAATTTTTTACTGCATCGTAAACAATCAATTGTACCATCATTTACGAAAGCAAAGGCAGAAGCAGGAGAGTTTCATTTGGAACATACATTCTCGAAGGGGGTCGAGTGTACATTTGTTGCAACCAAAACACCCTCAACCTGTGCACGTGAGCATAATAGTTAATATATTGAACAATATAATATACAGTTGTACAACAAAAGAGTTGCAGAAAATTGGTCAAGGCAATTTTTTATGAGCAAAGTGTGGATGGAATTGTAGATGTATACGCACAACAGTTGTCGATCTAGTTAGTTTCTTAAGATCAGGTTAACTGTGTCTGTTCGCAATTCTGTTACAAATGTTGCTTGGGTTGTGCGAAATATCCTTTCTTTAACATCTCTTTTCTTTGTTATATTTTTGAAGAGCATAAGTGGAAATTTCCCTCTATGTAATTGTTGTTCCATTGAGGAAAAACAATTTGAATAGGTATCGAACAATTGCAGCTGCAACATGGAACAGTGTAATAGTTGTGTAACATAACTGATATATATGAACATGTGAAAGTAAATCACACAATTGGATATGGGGAATGGTATCATTGTCTTTCCATCGTCTGAATCTCCATATTTTATATGGAGAATGTGTTGCAAGCCAAGTTTTCTCGCAAGTGCGACAACTGCACCAATGGTTCTGATTGGATAAGTGTCGTTTCTCTGTGCAAGTTGGTTGATTGGTGTGTCCGTTATGAAACGATATTTTGAACAAATCAGGGGAATTTTTTCCACAATACTTGTTTCATTGAGCGATATAATCCGATCATAATCACCACGGTCATATACTATTTTTGGCAATATATTAACATTTGTAATGGATATCCCATTACCTGGCAAGATCTTTTCTGCATGTTTCTGGACAAGTTTTGTAGGGATAGTCAGTGTGACTGTCATCATGGCTTCGTTGTCTATCATGTCAGCATGCACAATGCATCTAGTTTTGTTTTCCTTGTCCAAGTAGGTGTTATACATGACCATTATGTCCCCGATGAACACTTTTCCATTTCGGTGGTTGTTCAAGCCTTCTATCGATAGTGTATTGAGTGTTATAAGTTTAGACCTGGTGACATTTTTTGAACAGAAAAAGTAATGTCAATGGCAGTCTACATTATTTTATTTTTTTTGGCATAAATGTACAAGTAGATGCACAACTTGGATGAAGTATGCAGGTTAGAGTTTTGTAACCAGACCTCTTAGTCTACGGAACTTGCACTATGTTGGGTATTTCACTTGCGCTCGTCGATACTTCTTGTGAACTACAAAGTATGTGTTGCATATGCCATCAACATATTTTTCATGGCATAGATGAATAAATACATCAGGATATTTGTTTGTTAAACATATCAAGAGCACAATGTATGAATCTTTACCTTTGGCCTTGTCATTATGTTGATGTTTGCGATGATTGATTGCTCATGCCCATGTCACTTGTCCAACGTTTTCTGATGCAAGCATGTGTACCTGAACATCAGATGGACTGCATAAGCATATGCATTGTATATTGTCCATAATTGTTTTGAATGTCACATACAGGCTCAAAGGAGATGGAATATGAAATATGGTGTCAAGGGATACTCAAGAAACATGAGGACCCGACGGTCAAATTGTATGCCTCATAAATTTTGACTGCAAAAATGTGTAACACGAAACATGGCATGATGGGGGAGTCCAGTGGCCAATCTGTGTATCATGGAACCCCCGAAGCTAGAAGTGCAATTTTGAGCCTGCCAGCCTGGGAACCTGCGATCAAAAAATTGGCTAAGTATGGAATGAGGTAGTCGTCGGTCGGACTCATGATATAGAAGAATGAGTATAAATGTGAACCTGTGATTCCTCCAACCCGTGCACCTAGACATTTTTGGAAAAATGACTAAGCAAAGCAACCAAAAAGTGGAAGTAAAGAGGAAAAAGAAAGGGGAATTCGGTTAAGTATAGAAGAGGTAAAAAAATGGATAATAGAGAGTGGGAAAATAGAAATGGGGAGGTAAATGTTCACAAGCGAGAAGTCTCAAAAAAGGCCCATTGTTTCCAAATCATTGTTTTCTAGTCCAATATTTTATCCACCTACTTGTTTTGTGTGTTTGATTTACTATCACAATTGGTATACTTTTTCGAAGATTGTACTTCAGCTTCCTCTGTCGTCGCATATAAGATTTCATCCTCTTGTCCAACTAAATTGTTTCTTTCAATGTAGCAATGCAGAAAATACAATGGACATGAAGGTAAGTTGGCATGTAGAAAGACATGTAAAAAAATAAATACAGTTATATTTATTTCAATGTAGCAGCACAAAGAATACAATTGACATGAAGATAATTTATTATGTAGGAAGATACGTAGTATCTACATACAATAAATTAGGTGCAAAGCAATAGAACAAATATACAGACAATAAATGAAATCTAAAACAATGGAATATGAAATAAGAGTAGAAGCATGCACCTTTGTATCTCCTCTTCTACATTTGTGGTAAAGAGTCCTTCGTCTTCTCCAGTTATTCTGTATGTTTCAATGTGGGAACACACAAAATACAATGAACTTGAATGTAAGCTAGTATGTAAGGTAAAACAAGTAATATGTAGATACAGTAAATGAGAATCAAACGAATAGAATAAAAGAGAGTTAGAAGCATGAACCTTTTTTTTCCTTGATCCATGGTTGTGGTTATATAGAATTTTTCCTCGCCAAAATATATTACAAGACAGAAAATATTAAGAAGATGGATGGTTGTAGCTGAATGATTTGGTTTTGTGCAACAAAGTATCCAGATATGATTTTAGACATGGAAATATAATTTTGTAATATCTTTGATGTATATTTCATAATTCAAGTAGAAGACAAATTGTATCATGGTCAAACCAGTCTGTGTATAAGATAAAGAGGTTGTATTGTGATATGGTCACATTTCACCATATATGGTCAATAAGTGCATTTTGTACATGTTTTATATTAACCAAAAGAAAGTGAACATTGTAATTGCACATGTAGTTTTCCAATTGTTTTTTTATGGCACTATTTTGTAGTATGTCAGCACTGAAGTATCCTAGAATGATAATGGTTTCGTTTAGATGTAAATGGTGTAATGCATTTGAAAAAACATTCATTATGATAGCAATGTTGCACGCGGAGTGGCATAGAGATTGAATATTGCAATTTGCAATCTGTAGAAGACTACTCTTGCTAGCACCATTTCAGCATATTTTTCTTCTACAAGAACATTTTGCAAAGGTATGCAGGTATGGTTTAGAGTTTGGAGAAAAAATTGGAGCAAAATTTAAGAGCAGGAGGGAAAGATATGCCAATTTTGTGCAATTTTGTTGCAGCCTGGCCATCGTTGCACCATACCTAGCCCTTCTACACCTACCTACAATTTTCTTCTACAAGAACATCATGCAAAGGCAACAATCTTGACATTGTATTTTTTATGCGAAAGACACGGGTTCGATTCCCATACGGGATAGGAAGGTACTCATTCCTGGGAAAGATGGGAATATCATCGAGGGAAAGGTGTGAAGTTTGAAGAATTCATTATTCAATCCAAGCACTAGATTTTCACTTCATCACATACGACAAAGGACTAGGATTTGCAATACTAGAATAAATGACAGTCGGAGTTGTGCAGGTGACATTCGAATGCACATGGTGTAGAGCCTCGGGAAAAAATCGGAGGAAAATTTAAGAGTAGGAGAAAAATATATTCCAACCTCTATGGAAAGTCTGCAAGATAAGAACGACGAATAAATACTTAAACATTCTTACTTTCAAAATGAAAACAGTGAATAGTAAACAATGAATACGAATGAAAGTATGGTATTCAAACTTACTCGTTAATGATGAATGACATAACCGTATGTACAATTTCGGGTGCATGACTTGAACCCTACAAAATGAAAAAAATAGCTCCAATTGTCTGTGCAAGACCCCAACCTTGCAAAGTTGAAGCAAACAAAATCAAGCGGCAAGCAACAAACCAGTGAGCAAGAACCAACAAGTCCAACTGAAGTTGAAGGACCTAAACCTTGAAAAGTTGAACCAAACAAAAAAAAGAAGCAACCGATGAACCAATGAACAAGCAACAACTAGTGAACCAGTAAACAATATATGTATCTTCAATGATGACTAAATTTTCATTCCAAGCATAGAATAATTATGAAACATATGATGACCATGCGAGTGAAAAAACTTAAACATTCTTACTTGCAAATTGAAAACAGTAAACAGTAAAGAACGGATATGAATGAAACCATGGTATCGAAACTTACTCGGCAATGATGAACGATAGAATCATAGGTCCAATTGTGGGTGTAGGACTTGAACATTGCAAAGTGAAAAAACAGCTCCAACTGCAGGTGCAGGACCCCAACCTTGCAAAGTTGAAGCAAACAAAAGCAAGCAAAAAGCACCAATAAGTCCAACTACAGGTGCAATACCTCAACCTTGCAAAGTTGAACCAAACAACAACAAACAACAACCGACGAGCCAACAAACCAATGAACAAGAAGCAACCAGTGAACCAGTAAACAATATATGTATCTTCAATGATGACTAAATTGCATTACAAGAATAGAAGAAGTATGAAAATTATTATGGCTATGCAAGTGGCGATGGAAAAAAATATTGTCCAAATTCACTGCAACATTGTATGGAAAAATTTGAGGAAAAATGTAATGTGGAAGACCTATTTAAGTAAACATTTAAGGTTTTCGGGTTTGTTTAAGGGCCTTGCCCTATGTAAACATTTAAGTTGTCAGGCATGTTCAAGGGCCTCGCGCTATGTAAATATTTAAGCTGTTAGGCCTATTCAAGTACCTCAAAAAGAGTGTCAATGCTCAAAACTTTCAGTATGTAAACATTTCAATACAAATAGAAATAATAAAAACATTAAGAAAGAGCAACGATGCTCAAAATTTTCGATATGTAAACATTTCAATAATGAAAAAAAAAAACTTTCATGCTCAAAACTTTGGATATCTAAACATTTAAAACATTGGGAATAGCGAAGCTGGCAATAAGACTTCAAATCTATTATCCAATGAGATGATGACATATAAGGTTTTTTTTATTATATAAAAAATATTTTTTTTAGTTCTATAGTTCGAACAATAGAGATGATGCGAACATTTATAGTCAAAGGACATATTAATATGAAGTCAACGAATTATCGATCGCTATAGTCCCTCTACGCCTTTGGCAGGGACTAATAAGAGGTTTTGAGTTCAAATATTTTTTAAAGCTATTTTTTGAAAAAAATCATGTCACTTTGAATTATATCATAACTTTATTGTAAAGCACATTTCACTTAAATTATAAAAGTGAATCACTATAAATTAATTTTATTGTTCTATTTTAAGTTACTTTTTTGCATGCAACTTTAATTTATAAAATAAATTCATTGTAAAACTTATTCTCATTTATTTTATAAAAGTGGGTCACTTTATAAGATATTATTTGTAAAAGTGAATTTATAGGAAAAGTTAGAGAAGGAACATTTTTTGTTTTTTATTCAACAATATTATCATTCATTCATCACCGCGTGGACCAACCTCTACCTACCATGTGGAACCCTGATTACCTTTTATGTCTTTGTTAAAAAGAGCATAACTTTGAAATTCAAACTCTATTTTAAAAAGTTGGAGGCCTTAAAAGCAGCAATGATGAATTACAACATCAATCTTGATTCTTCTTATTCCAACTCTTCTTTCGTGGGCATGCACTTTCTACTTCTAGTTTTCCTTCAATCCAACATCTACTTCTTCTTTTTCTGATGAGTGGCTTTAAGTTTATTGATTCTATAGCATCTTATCATATGGTTAAGGATAAAGTCATTTTTTCATCACTTAAAAAATGTAACACCAAATAAATATTTGTTGGTGATAATAGATCTCTTAGTGTTGTAGAGTCTCTAACAATCCAGTTAGATGATGTTCATTTTAATGGTGTATTATGTAAACATAGTTACCAAATTCATAATAATTGTGACATCAAAAAGAGAATCATATCCCTAAAAATCCATATATTTTTTTCAAAAGCACCAAAATTAACCTCCAAATAAAAAACTAGTGCTACCAAAATCACTGTTTTTTATTTTAATGATGTATTCTGTAAACATAGTTACCAAATTCATGAGAATTGTGACCTCAAAACGATAATTCTATCCCAAAAACCCATATATTTTTTTCAAAAACACCAAAATCAACCTACAAATCAAAAACTAGTGCTACCAAAATCACTCTTTTTTTCAAGGTTAAAATTGCAACATTTTTCCACCATGGTCTCAAATCCTTATAAAGTTGCAATTAAAAACCTTAAAATCAACTCTCAAATCAAAAAGAGGTGCTCCCATAATCACTCCCATTTTATTCTAGGGTCAAAATTGTTGATACTGAGAGGGGGGTGAATCAGTATCAAGTACAATTTAAAAACATTTTTCAACTTATACTTAAACCATTCAATT
>ML791146.1:0-17851 GCA_009831015.1 Picea engelmannii
TGACAAAGAGAGCGGGGTGATACTAGAGGTTAATTGCAATAAAGGTGAATAGTTGATCATGTTATTTATTTGCTTTCAAAACTGGAAGTTTTATCATGGTTTAGAGATTTTAGATTTCATTTAAGAAATCATCTAGAGAATGGAGATGCACTTAAAAGTGATTCCTTAAGAATATGGACGGCGTAAAAAGTTTAAAGATCATCGTAATTCTCAAAGATTTAAACCATATCTCTTGTGTAATACTCTGGCAAAGACAATTTGAGGACAAAATGAAAGTGACAATTGAATTAAAAATAAATTGTTTGAGCTATATCTTAATATCATGACATCTTTGAACTATTTCAAATTGGTTGAAAAACACAAGTCTTAAAATAAATGCTTCCTTCGACAATCGCTCTTTGATTAGAAATATATTGATTCAAAAGGACAAATAAGAAGAAAACTCATTCAAAACAATCAAAGAAAACAAAAGACACACAACAAACCAAATCAAATTTTATTAATGGGATTCAAAATCATAAGTACACAAAATCAAAACAACAAAAGAAAACTTTTCAGGAAACGATTTTGGCCAAAGATAAACTTGAGCTTTTGGATCCACTAGCATCTCACTGTAAAATAAAGGAAGAACTAAATCATATAAAATATCATGTGCGAGCAAGTTCTTTTCTTAAGATAGTGATGCATGAGATGTTACTTTGACCAAGCATTATTATTAAAAATAAAAGAGACTAAAGAAAATAGAAAAATACTTATTAATATGAGTGCAATCCTACTCGTGGCACCTTGGGTCAGGGTTGAATTCGAGTGAATTGATAGTTCAAATTTACTTATGTCTTTACTTTCCTTTTTAAAATTTCCATGATGATAATGTGTTTTTGAAAAGAAATATTTAACGAAAAAACAAAGAGAAAAGGATTAAAGTGGACTTCCCTGACAACATTCATAATATGGTTCTCTTTGTGTACCCACTTGTGTTCATAACTACATTATTACAAAAAGAAACATTGAGAAATAAAACCAAAGGAAACCTACTCCTAAACCTACTCTAACTACTAAACAAATCAAAATACTAAGTGAAGTCATGCTTCCAATGTATCCATCGGAGTAACTCCAATCCTGCAAAGACAAAGAAATTTCCAATTAGTAAAATGGATTGAAGTGTTACAGAAATAAAAATAAATACATCATTCTTACCTTTACCTTTATGTTCTTCATTCAGAAACAAAGTAAGCATATCCTTACCATTCCGTCAATTTTTTTTAATATATGAACCCTCCAGCCAATATGCAATTTTGTCATGATACAAATCACAAAAGCATGGAAGAATGTAACTAGATTCAGAAAACTTGTCAAAATTATGGGGACCTGACATAACCATCGGCCAAGATGGAAATTCTCCATTCTCTTGACAATTCTCCACTTGTTCATGAATTTCTTTGCATGGAGGATATGCAAAAAACACATCATGCTTACCCCCTAGATTTTCAATAAGAAACAAAGTAAGCATGACTTTACCATTACTCTGAAGATTTTTTAGATATGAATTATGAAGCCAATCTTCAATCCTATCATGAAACTTAGAATCCAAATTATCACTTTGATGAGTTATATCTACAATTGATAAACACATCGTATGAGGATTCATTATAGAAATCAAACTGTTGGTTTGAACATTCCTTTTCATGAGATGAATTGGTTCCAAATGTTCAGTAGAATCATGAAAGTTTAATCTAATCAATGAATGAATATGAAGTATGGAATCTTCGATCTCCATAATGAATGCATTGTCTTTTTCAAAAATAAATTGTGTAGAATCATCTTGCAACATATATTTTTCCCATGCGAGTGATGAAAGTGAAAGAACGTAAAATCCGACTTCATAAATGTTATGTTTGAAATTAATTTCACCAAATATGGACATATCGAAAAGTTTAGACCATGATGGAAAAGAGTACGATACCGTGGATAAAATACCATGCACACTAGAATCTAAGAAGACATCAAGATATAAAGAGTAAAATGAATTAGAAATGAGCACGTGAAAAGATTCTCTTGAGATATGATAATTAACAATGGTATTCTCAAGACATCCATCTTCACTTGCCTTAATACTTTCACTCTCCTTTGGTGATAAATCCTTCAACATAATACGATCATCTAAATTTGCCTCCTATATGATAGAAAATTCAAAACTTTCATGACAAACATCTAATCTTTCATGTGGATAAGGTATGATTTGTCGATGAAGGTTTAATGTTTCTTCTTGCAATTGTAGATCTACATCTCTAATATGTTTCATTGGAATGTTAGAATGCTTAAGATCATTTTCATCACCTAAGTGTTCTTTAATAATTGAGTCTAAGTACTGATTAGAGCAAGAGTTAGAAAAATATGGACATATACCTAGACCCATAATAAAATCTCCTTTCACGATAGTTGAGGATTGAAGATGTAAGGGTTCAGAGGAAAAAACAATTTGATTCTCAGTGAGAATATTTTCAATAGATTCTACCTCCCTTGTTCAAAATTTTTGGATGGATTCCTCTCATCCTGCGAACAAAATTCTTCTCACAATTGAGTGATAGGATTTGCAACCGATTCATCATTCATGATTGAATGTGACTGGATGAAAGGGACATAAACATCATAGAGGATATTTAGTACAAATGACATGTCATCAAGATTAAATTTATAGAGAACATGATGGATTCTAGTTGAAAAGTCTTATGGAGATGAATTGTCATTGATTAGTAAAGTTTGAAATTCTTCACATAATTGATTGTAATTATATTTTTCAAAAGCATCTAAAAATCCATCTACAAACTGAAACCAATCAATAATGTGATACGCTGGAAAAGACTCAAACCAATGTTTAATCCGACCCCTGAAAGTGAAAGAAAACAACCTGCATAAAACCTTTAAATAAAAAATGTGATGCTTGATGCATTTACACCAAAACTTGTTAAGATGGTATTTTGCAGATACATCCCCCTCACCATCAAAGGTGAGTTTGGACAAGCGAGAGGTTGTTTCATTGGGAATATCAGGTAATGAGAAATGGAAAGCATGATCCAACACAGTGATTTGGGGAGCCATGGGAAATTAAATAAATTTGAAACAAAGACTCCTACAAGGCCAGCTTGTCAGTCTAGTCTGCCTTCTAGTGCATTTCAAGATGACACAAAAGAAGAATTTATAAATCTGGAATTATGACAGGTTGAGGGATAAAGCAATTAATCATTAAAATTACCTCGACCCTCCTTCTAGTGCCATTTGTTGATGGGAAAATTTGACATGTCGTCAACTGGAAGAATAGATCCAGTCTAGGGTTGTCTAAATAACTCAAGCCGTTTGGTGTAACCTATTTTGATGGGTTTAATGGCTTTGTTATCCAGTTAAGGTCCTAAAAATAATAAAATAAACAAACTAATCTAAAGCTATGATTCTAACAATTTATATACTAATTACAAGTGTTCAAATAGAAACGTGAATATACAAATGATTATAAACAATCTATATACAATTTTCAAGGTTTACTTGAAATCTTGCGAAATGAATGTTCGTAATAGTGTTTTTAACTAAGATAAAGAAATAACATAAATCTTTTTGTTTTATTTTCGAATGTTTAAAGATTTTAAACTGATAAATACTAAGCAAATATAATTGAAACAATGATACATAAAATGTCAAAGCTAATTTATGCAATCATCGTTTCATTAATAAATAACTTAACTAAATAACACAGAGACTAATCTGTAGCTGATCAACAAAACTGTTATTATCTTTTTGTGTTGTCTAAGCTCCTTCATGTCCTTCTTGTGAGGGAAACCTATGACATAACAATACTAGTACTTCCAGAATAAATTCAAAGAAGTGTTTGATGTCTTGGAGTGAGAATATAACAACAGAATGATGACTGATTAAAAATCATGTGATCTTATGATAATCAATAACTAAGAATGAGAGAAAACTCAATTCTGAGTATTGATTTCATCCATCATTTAACATTAATAATAAATTCAATAATAATCAAATGACAAATTGATCACACATACATAATGGAATAACAAATTATGGACAACATCTAAATACTTAACAATATGAAACATCATATGATGACAAAGCTAAAGCTGCACCAAACATAATAATATCTCATAAGACTGAGCCAATAAAAGAACATAATGGAATAAGCATCACATAGGCCTAAATCCAATGGTGAATAGCTTTCCCATATCATTTCCCAAAATCACATGTCCATACCGTGGTCCAAAAGGAATGTTTTGGATAATAGACCCTTAAAGATTGAAAAAATTAATACATAAATGATAACAATTAACCATGTATTGATAAAATAGACTAAAGCTAATTTAAATCAATGCACAATCAATTACTAAAAGAATATGAAGATATTATAATGAAAGAAAAACCATTTTTCTCACAGAACAAAAGCCATTAAGCAACCTGAAATTCCATATTCTTCTTTGAAAATACTTGTCCATTGTCCCAAAGATTCCAGTCATCTGTTACTCCATTTGAAAAAAAATAAAATTACAAAAGAAATAATATACAAAATAGAAAGGATAAAAATCCCCCTCTCAAATTCTTTGATCCATGGCTATGAACTTTCTCATATATTTATACAATGAATGAGCAGTCTGGGTGTCACTAATAATTTCCGCCACCTGAAATTTGTCTCGTAAAGAGACACTAATATCTCTCAAATCGTGCATATTTTTGGGAAAATTTCTATGCGGAAGCTAAATGGGTCCATTTGGGAGAACTCTTTTCAACCGTTTCTTTAAATTCCTCACGGTTTGGCTGCAATCAGTCCTGCAAAATCATGTGTCTGTTCTTGATGCCTTTCCAAATTTTATCTGTTGTTGCTCATAAATTTATTTGTAGCAATCCAATATTATTTTTGGATCAATCATCTTGAACATACTTAGATAATAAAATAAAGTCATGATCAGATCCGTACCAAATAACTGATAATAGAAACTTGTGAAACAAAAAAAAAAACCCTAAATTCATAACCTAAAAATTGTGAATAAAACAAAATATAAAACAATAAAATCAAAAAATGAATTTAAACTAACTATGAGTTCTAAACAAACATTGTTTATATTTTCCTTTCAAATATGATCTCAATTCTAGAAGCTTCAAGTTGATGGAGAGGAGAAAAATATTAATTTTGTTTTTTCACAAAATCAAACAAATGATAGATCATTTTTTTATTTTTTATTTTTTATTTTTATTTTGAAATGAGATGCAAAATGAAAAAAGAAATTAATTAATTAATATCACCAAATGATTTTATGAAAATGAGAAACCAACCAAGATATTATTTGATGAATTATTGAGCTCATTATTCAAAATAGTCAAACTTGCTAATGAGCAAAAGAAAGAACACATAATCATAATTTAAACGAAAGTAAACAATTGATAAAAATTAACGCTTTTGTTTAAATTGGGATTTCTATGATCGTTTCTAAATTTTGACATATACTCTTGTAATGAATGTCTCATACTATAGTGAATATCTTAAGTTTGTCTCAAAGAAATCCAATGTATGGAACTATTTGAAAAGGTTGATTCTGTAGCTCATTATAATTATCAAGATTCTAATGGGGGGCCTTTAAATTTTGTAAAAATTTAGGGGGAGTTGTTGGGGCCCAACAAGCTTGAACAGTTCTTGCCAAAAATTCCTTATGAAAGTTGGGTCGCGATCAGAAAAAATAGAGTGTGGCATGCCATGAAGCTTGGAGACCTGATCCTTGAAAATTTTAGCCACCGTGGATGCTGTAAGCGGGTGTTGAAGAGATTATAAATGAGCATACTTGGAAAGGAAATCAACAACCACCATGATGACTGATTTATTTCTCGATTTGGGTAAGCCTGTAATAAAATCCATAGAGATATCCTTCCAAATAACAGGTGGAATCGGAAGTGGTTGTAGTGCGCCCAGAGATTTGACAGTTTCTCCCGTGTTGTGTTGACACACATCAGATTCAGTGACAAAATTACAAATGTCTTGTTTCATACCATCCTAGAAAAAAGAACGTTTGACCCTGTCATAGGTTTTGTTGAACCTGGAGTGCCCCGCTGTGGGTGTAGCATGAAGCTTAGAAAGTACCGTGGATTTAAGCTTTGATTGTTTACCTAAATACAAACGACCTTTGTATCAAAGCTCATCATGGAGCCAAGAGTACCCTGAGGAAGCTGGAGCATTGAAATGTAGTTGTTGGATTAGATGAGAACTTTTGGGATCTTGTAGCCATTCTTGGTGAACGACTTGAAGCCAATTTGGTACAATGAAGGAAAGAGAAAAAATAGATCCTTCGTCTTCATATTTTCGGGAAAGTGCATCTGCAACCACATTGTCTTTGCCTTTCTTGTAAATGATCTCATAATCATATCCAAAGAGCTTAGTCACCCATTTTTGTTGCTCTGGGCAGGAAATGCGTTGTTCCAGAAAATACATGAGGCTTTGATGGTTTGTATTAATTTGGAAACATTTCCCCAATATATAAGGGTGCCACAGATCAACGACATGCAGAATAGCCAACATTTCCTTTTCATAGATTGATTTACCTAGATTTATTTTAGATAGTTGCTTGATGGTAAAGGCCAAAGGTTGACCCTCTTGCATAAGGATAGCACCAATTCCTTTCCCTGAGGCATCACATTCCAACACAAAGGTCTTTTTGAAATCAGGAAGAGCCAGGACTGGAGTTGTGCACATGGTCATCTTCAAGGTTTGAAAAGCATGAGCAGCGATTGGAGTCCAAGTGAAAGAGTTCTTTTTTAGGATATCAGTGAGAGGTGCTGCAATCTTTCCATAATTGTTAACAAACTTGTGATAATACCCTGTTAAGCCCAGAAATCCACGCAAACTTTTGAGAGTATTTAGGTGAGGCCAGTATTGCATAGCTTCAATCTTTTTAGGATCCACCATGACACCATCATTGCCAACCATATGACCCAATTATTCTACTTTTGAGGCACCAAAAGAACATTTAGACTATTTCAGGAAAAGTTAGTGCTGAGAGAGTAGATGGAGAACTCGATCCACATGAGAAAGATGGTACGTACATGTTTTTCTATAGATGAGGATATCATCAAAGAAAACTAAGAAAAAATGACAGAGAAAAGGATGGAAGACATGATTCATGAGGCTTTGGAAGGTGGAGGGGGCATTACATAAGCCAAAGGGCATGGCCAAAAACTCATAGTGGCCCTCATGAGTTCTAAAGGAAGTCTTGGGAATGTCTGCCTCTTTCATACGTATCCGGTGGTAGCCCGAATGAAGATCAAGTTTAGTAAAGAATTGGGTGCCACTCAATTCATCTAGGAGGTCATCAATGATAGGAATGAGAAATTTGTCTTTAATGGTAAGCTTGTTGAGGGCACGAAAGTCAGGACATATTCGACAAGAACCTTCTTTCTTCAGAACCATGACCACAAGAGAAGAGTAGGGGCTCATCCTAGGGAGGATAACGCCTGCATTAAGGAATTCCTGGATCATTTTATCAATTTCATTTTTTTGGGAAAAGGGGTGATGATACAGACGGATATTGGGAGGAAGGCTTCCGGGTACAAGGGGAATGGAATGATCATGAACACCATGGGAAGGAGGGAGTCCTTGGGGAGTGGAAAAGACCACTTGATGTTTAGAAATGATGGTTTGGAGGTCTTGCAACACCAAGGGTGTCTCTGTTTCTTGTATGGCATGGAGTTGAGGAATAACACCAGAATGACCTTTTTTGAGTAGATTTTCCATGCGATGGGAACTAATGATCTCAGGTGAACCGACAGTGATGCCTTGGAATTTATATTGGTGTCCCTCCTGGTAGAATTGCATGGTTAATTTCTTAAAATCCATGAGAATGGGACCCAAAGTCCTTATCCAGTCTGTACCCAACACAATGTCACAACCGCCCATGTCGATAGCAAACATATGAGATTTCAGGTGGTAGTCACCAATTTGGAGATGCACATTTTTACAACGCCCTCCACATTTCATGCAACCGCCATTGGAAATCATGATTTGGAAATGATTGACGACATGCATGTATCAATGAGTTTCTTGGGCAATGCGGCGATGAATAAAATTATGGCTACTTCCACTATCAACCATAATGATGACCTTCTGATGCTTGATGTAGCCGATTAGCTGGAGGGTTTGCGTAGTGGAAAAGCCAATGAGAGCATTGAGAGAAATGATCGGTTCTATTTCGGGAGGGTCTGAGGGAGGGGTTATGTCAGTGGTTTCAGGTGACTCAGACACAAGGGGAGTTTCAACATCCTCTTCCAAAATATCCTTGGAGATGGCCATAAAAATATTTTGTTCCTTACACTTGTGGCCCAGGAAATATTTTTCATCACAATTATAACAAAGGCCTTTGAGTTGGCATTCAACAATTTCATCCCTGATCAATTTTTGGATCTTTAGTGGAGCAGAGGGAGTAGTGGGATTTACTGGTTTAGGGTGAGGGCTAAAGGAGGGTTTTCGGTTTTGAGAAGATACAACCTGTTGTTCTTCTTTAGCTCTTTTAGTAGCCTCCACCCAACTATGAGGCCGAGCCATGAGGACATGGGCCTGAATCTCATCCTTGAGGCCACTAATAAAACACTATCGAAAAAAGTCATCAAACATGCCCTATGTCCGAAATTCTAGGCGCTCAAAGGCAGCTATAAAGTCTTCCATTATTCCTGATTGTTTCAACTTTGTCAAACGACCTAAATGGTTGGTGTTAGTGTCAAAGTGTTCATAAAGATTTGCCACAAAGTGTGTCCAAGCAATATACCCTTGACAAGAATTTTTTCTCCATTGCCACCATTGCCAATGTTTTTGATCTAGATAGAGACTACCATACCGAAGTTTGGACAAGTCATCTGTAATGCCGTATAAAGAGAAATAATGTTCCATTTGGATTACCTAACCAGTGGGGTCCGAGCCATCAAATTTGGTCACATCCACCCGCGAAAGGCGTAGGTCACGTTGAGAGTGATGGTGTTGAATGTTATGGGAATGATCCAGGTGGATATCGGTGGCCACCCACCTTTTCCTACTGGCTCAAAACAGTTTCCTGCCAAAATTGCCAGAAAACTGTTTTGAGGCAGTCAGAAAAGGTGGGATTATTTTCGGAACGAAATGAGAGCGGAGATATAATAAAGAAATGCACAGAGATATTGCAGATATTCAATAATATAATAGAACTGTATCAGATATGCAACTATAAACACAGATATACAATAATACATGATTTCTATTAATCAGAGAAATATACAGAGACTGTAAAAATACAGAGTGAAAGACTCGCTAGAATGGTGGCAACTTATCTCTGAGAAGAGATGTGACGGCTCCTCGCATTCGCAAGAAGATGATCACAATGAGGCTTTGAAGGCCCTTTTACAATAAGCGAGAATGTCAAAAGTCCTAGACATCCAAAAACCTAACCCTAGGAGATGAAGCACCAAAAGTCATGTGGGCCCCGTTTGGGTAAGTTGGTGCATCAACTTCCCGGGGTTGTAACTTTTGCATACGATCTCCGTTTTAGGCATGTGATAGCTCGTTGGAAAGGTATCATCGAGGAGATTCATTTTGGGGGCTCAATTATGCCTTCAAATGTAATTAAGAACCTATATCTTGAAAAACCTTCATTTAGGCCCTCAAAATGGCCCTGGAAGTTAAAACCTGCTAAAAATAGTAAATTGCCAAAATTGCCAGAAAACTGTTTTGAGCCAGTCGGAAAAGGTGGGTGGCCACCGATATCCACCTGGATCAGGGAATGAGGGGGATGTTCACCTTCAGTATGTGGAGGTGAGTCAGAGGAAGGGTTATCTGTAGGGATATGAAGCTTGGTGCAGAGTGACAAAAACACAGATTCAAGCTGGGTGGTCAGGTCTTGTTTGATTTCCTCCATTGAGGACTACATGGTTGTATTGATGGAGACAATATTGGCACTGATTTGTTTCACTTCTTGTTGGGTCTCGGTGAGACTAAATTACAAGGTATTGAAGCGAGCTTCCAAGTCTTGGCTACGAGTATGGGCCATGAGGACGAGGATACCGAAAAGGGGCGAGTGGGGTCAAAAATTTTGCTGAAAAATGATATGTATGAATGTGATGAGGGAGAACAGATGAATATAATGGAATAGGCTCAAATGCTTAACCAGGAAGAAATGTGTAGTGATTTGGAAACTCAAACACAGTTGCACATCAATAGATCTTGTCTATTTTAATTTGTTTATGTTTCTGTCCCCAAGGGTTAGGTATTCAAGGGTTCTACAGACAAGGGTTTTCCATGTGCTATAGCTCTTTGATATACGTGCGAGGTTCAACAGTAGTACTCGGACCAATATCTCAGGGAACTAACTAAGGATGATAGACCATACCCTTAGCCATACTACCTAACTACCTAGGTATTAGAGAGTATCTTCCCGAGTGTTTTTCTCGGTGGCACTATAGCATTTAGGCGACCAATCAGTTTATCTAAAGAGGGATTTAGGTAATCTAGGTCAATCCATGCACAGGTGTTGTCTGATGCGCTACCACTCGAAGGGGTACCAACATGGGTTACAAGGGTGGCCAACATATGTGCGCTTAAGTACCACTTGTATTTCCTATGTGTATGAATCCCTCAACCACAGGTTTATGTGCGTAACGATAGATATTTGTGGCTTAAAGACAACGAAATATGTCTCTACCTCGAAAAATATTTAACCCACACTTTTTGCCGAGGAAAGTTCTCTAATACCACTTGTAATATACTAGATATAAAAAGTATGCAGAATAGAAATAAAATGCTAGAAATGGCAGAATAACAACAGTATAACCACAACAATCACCACAATAGCACTGGAATGATTTAAGAATAACAACACAAATAACACTTTGATTCTGAAAGAAATGTTCATGGGCCTCTTCGAGGGGGAAACCTCCAGTTGAGCAGAGCTCTATTACAATAATATCCAAGCTAGTGTTCTCATACCCTTGACTCCTATTTATACTAAATATGTCTATCAAAAGAAGCATCTAGAGGAAGATCTTTCTAGAAGAGGAAGCTTTTATTAGGTCTTCTTACATTCGACTTATTCTATTTATTGCAAGGCCTTATTAATATTGACCTTTATTACATCTGAATATATTGTTCTACCTATGTGTGGGTTAGGACCCTAACATAACCATTACACTAGCCTTGGGCCCACTTGTGACTATCGACAAAACTAGGGTCACACCCATATGGATTAGTGTAACTCCCAAGAATCCAAAGTGTAAGAAAGGACCCCAATAAGCCCCAACCACACGTTTTGACTTGTCTCAAGTCAACTTCGACTAGAGGCACTATAATGCACCCCTTGGTCGCTCTTTTGAGTTTGCATTGCTAAAATTTCCTGAAGAAAGGGCCCCACTTTTGGCATGAAGACTAGTGTTTCTACATTGAAATTCTCAAATGTGGTGACTATTGTTTTCCATGGCTCTATCAAGCTATGGTAGTAGCCTCTATGGCTTCCACCTTTATTTTATTTGGTTGCTCAAGTAACTGGATCTACAATGTGTTGTTTGTAGCTTGTTGGAGCTTCAAAAGGTATTGTTGGATCTTTGTGGCATAATGTTAAAGTCACTGAATTTCTTCCTAGGATTTATTTTTCTATTTGTGTTGTCGGGATGCTTCATTATTCACCTTCTCCAATTGGGCACCTAATTGTGCCTTCTCTTCCTTATCTGTGGTAGATTTTTTATTTTTCTAAGAGCACTATAACTCACTACCATAGTGATTGCACTAGTTTCTGTCAAACCCACATAATCTTCATCCTATTGTTGAGGGTTTGGGAAATAGTTTGGGATGGTCTTGTAACTACCTCCAACCTTTATTTTATTTCATGCACCTATTATCCTATGCTAGATATTTGAGCCCACAATACCTCATTCTACTAGACTCCTTGGTGTTCCTATAGGTGCATTTCTTCATTACAGTCATACAATCTAATCATGGGGGTTTGAATATTTGGAATTGATCATTATATAAATTTTCATCTATCTTGGTACCTTTTGGGTAGACAAATTAGAGGAATTGGATTGCAGTGCTTATTTTAGGGCTAGGTCCCACTTTGGTGATTTGGGGTATGGAAACTTCTATAGTCAGTTTGAGGCATCAAATAACACTTTTTGGGTTCAAAACTATGTGATCATAACTCACAACTCTTTGATGTTTTTATACACAATGAAATATTTCTAATTGTGCAAAAATCACCTCAATATGAATTTGTATGAGGAAGTTATGCCTCCCTCAAGTTGACCTACCCTATTGACCACCATGTTATCAAGTAGATGCCACATCATCCCTCATTACTCACACATGTGTGGATAGTCACATGTGTACTTTCAATAAAAATTATATAGGGTCAAAAACCCTAACACTAATTGAGGCTCGAGGCATGAAAAAACCCTAACCCTAAACCTAAATGGATATAAGGCTATGTTAAATATTGGGATGCTAGGAAGAGAAGGAGTTCCATTCTTTTGGTATAATTATTGTTCCATAGTTGAGAAAAGAATCTAGGAGGGGGATATTAGACCATAACGTAGGGGGTAGAAGATTTTGTAGTATGCATTTAGGCCATAATCTCCATGGAAAATCCATAGTGAGTGCCCCTTTTTGTTTACTTACTGGCATTTATTAACTTAGGAAAAGAGAGCATGACATAGGCCTCACCTTCTTGTTGTTTTCATCCATGTTACATGCTAAAACTTCTCACTTCGATAATGTCACATTAGCATTGTCGCAAGTGTCGCAAGTGTCTCACTTTTGTCACAAGTGTTGTAAAAATTACATTTTCATTCTGCATATGTCGCATTGTGAATGAAACCATGGAAACACTTGATACATCCTCTAGGACATGTTGGAAGGGGAAACCACATCATTTGGAAATCTAAGAAAAATTTTTCGCCTTCAGAAATTGTCATCTTAACATACTTTTGGAAGATCAACGCTCCCCTACTCATATGCAGGGAGTGCTAATGCTCCTTGTCTATCTAGCAGGGAGAGTTGCAATGCTCTGTTGCCAGTTTTGAGGGAGTGTTGATTGGTTGAGAGAATCATGGGAATAAATCCCCCTTATCTCTAAATATAGCTAGAGATGATCTGAGTTGGTTTGGCTCGAATCTAAGCTTTAGGCTGCATCTGAGGGAGATGCCACAACTGATGGAGTCATATCCTCAACTTATTCCAAATATGAATAAGGTGGTTAAGTCTCTCAAAACCTATAAAATGAGGCATTCTCATGGTGAAAAGGAGGAGAATAATCAACAAAAAGTAATTTCATTATGATCGTGGATGTTTCGAGCAAGGGGTTGGACAAGGAGGACTTGGAGAGGTTGTTGTAACTGCATCTATAGATTGCAAGTTCCTTGTGTTGTTCTCATTAATATATTCTTGGCATGTTTCCTTCAAGTTTGTGTATGGTTGCATATAATTGTCTTTTATTGATAAATTTAGTTTAAACTAATTTTGGTAGAGTAGGAAGTTTGCGTTGTCTTTGTTGTTTATTGGATTACATATATCATGAAGGATATTGAAGATCAAGTTCATCTTGGACTAAGCGAGGAAAAACATCAGAAAAAAGGTACAACATACTTTCTTCATCTTTTCCCTTTGAATAGTTTAACTACATTTAAAGGAATGTTAGTGTCCAATGTTAGCATATTTCTATCTTGGTAATAGGGGTCTAGAATCCAAGAGGATATTCACCTGTCCGCAGGGGAATTTTCCTACGATAGAAATTGGCGACTCCACTGGGGAGCAAAGCTTTCAGTTTTGGTTTCTTTCCTTGGTTTTGTCTTTTATTTTTTCTCATCTTCAGATCCCGCTTGTTTTATTTTCTCTTGTATACATCTATTTTCATTGCTGAAATTGTCTCACGGAGACTGTTGATCGAATTTCCCGAGTTTTTCATTTTCTGGGTTTTTCCCATTCTTTCTCAGAAACCCGCACCCTCTCCAGCTACAGTCAGAGCACTGATTTTATAGTCATCTCTCCCCTATAGTTATTTAGGGAGCGTTGTAGCACTCTGGTACTGTTATAGCCAGAGCATCGATTTTTCCTTATTTTGAAAAATTGTTGACTACTTTTGTACTGGGTGGGATTTTTGGGTATCTCTTTTTAACTCAGAACTTGTTTTGTCAGTTTATATCTTCTATCAGATCTGCAACTTTCTTCTTTTAAACACTTTTGATCTTTGATTTGATTTTATTGTATTTCCTTGTTACGAAATCACCCTTTTTCTTCAGATTTTAGGTTCATTTTGATACCTTTTTCGTTCATCTGATAGATTAAAGATTGTTACAAGGGAACTCAAGGATCTCTTTATTGTTTTAATTGGTCTCTGATCTTCATATATTTCCAAAACATTCTTAAGTGTGTTTTGTTGTTTTTGGTGTTTTTTTTGGAAACTTTAGTTTGTTTTTGCCTCTTATTGACTGTTGTGAGAGTGCCTTTTATTTGTATGATTCTTGCTTCCCATTGCCTAAAGCTACAATAGTGAAATAATTTTTGACATAAGAAGCATTGAAACAAATCAACTTACATTCATAATCAAACGAAAGGATACTTTTTACAATTGGTTTTTGGATACCGGAAATGATTTCTTTGTAATTCAACACTGAAATGGATTCTTGTTGAAAGCAAATTGCATGGAATTTTTTGTATTCTTGTGTTTGGTAGTGAAAGAAAAAAAACTCTTCTCGTTCTCGTAAATATAGGTTCATTGAAAGAAATGTTTCCTTATCATTATTTTACTTCTTTGGGATTTGATTCGTAACATCATTAGTTTCACTCTCATTCACCTCTATGTACATAACAACCACTAAAATCAACGCTAATAAAAATCGATCTAGAAACTTTTTCTTTTTAGATTCTTCCACCAAAATTAGACTAGGACTAGCGCTTTGGATTAGGTTGTGAGAATAACTCTCCAAAGCATTCAATACAAACTTAGCATCTTGTGATAGGGATATTAAATCCAATTTTCATATAAGCATAGCTGGGATACCCCTCTCACACAAGGGTTATGCACAAGGTAGTGTTCGGGAGAGCAACAAAGATTATCCCTCTGAGGCTTAACTGTTCGTAGTAGTAAGATCTTATTTTGGGGGTTCTTCTTGAGGTCCAAATGTCTTCATTTGGTCTTGGTGCTTTGTGAATTCCGAATCTGTTCTAGGTCCTCTGGAGTTCTATCAGTCCACTTGTCCTCAGTTCTCTTGAAGGATTTCAGACTTGTTATCCTACCCATTCAGACTGGACTGTCAACTATACCTTCCCATAGGCTGACTGCGAGTTGGTGTCCTTAATATTCGTAATATTTAGGGTCCTCACACAAGGTGACGATGAAGGGAAGTCTTCCCCGTACCTAGAACAAACATTGGTCAAACTCACTCGGGTTCCTTGGAGGGTAAATCCACGATTATTGTGTGGAAGCTTGCACCAAGGCGTAATTCCATTAATCAATTCGCCAATGTAATTGATCCACTCACTCATATCCTATCCCCTTCTCAATTTGATCATGCGATGTTGGATTTCATCACCAAATAGTACGGTCATTGAGAGAAGGTATTGTTTGCTTGTTGGTTCTTCTAGAATTTTAGTGAGTGTTGTTTATTTACTTAACTGTTTTTCAAGATTGAGATTGTAGACAATAAAGGTCTTTGTATATCACATAGGATGCAAGGGATTCCTCCGAAAGGATACGAACCCTTACCTCCTAATTCACCTTAATATTTTTACCATGAAGAGGTAGAAAATCATTTGGATGCTAGGAGAGCTGCTACACCTTTGTTAGCAAATCCTGAAAGGGCCTTGGTCATGGTTGAGGATCCCATTCCTCCTATCACGCATGTGTCACAAGTTACTATCGAGCCACTCCTTCTTCTATTGGACTTGTTAGGTAACGTCATAGAAGAAGAGTGTCCTCGACTACCGTCGAGGCCATACACTGAGACACAGATGTAAAACATACAAAATTATTATAATCATGAGTACATGACTCATGTCCAGTCTATTGACATGGTAAATCCACAACAAACACATGTTCATTCCATATGGAGAACTCCATTGGGACGTGATATTTATGAAAAATTCAATTTTAGTCGAGCACCTCTTGACCCTCTTACCTCTACTGGTGTCGAGGCAAGACCATCTGGTCACACTATTGACCGTCCCATCGAAAAAATAGTCAATCCTACTACTACATTAGTACAAGTCCAAAGTAACACCAGAGTCATAATGGATAGACATACACAAGGTACTTTACTCGTTACTCCCACCACACCATATTTTCAACCTCTAACCCCTTATGTTCCACAAAATCTTGTTGTAACACCTATACATCACCAAATGTAGAACCCTGCCATACACACACACTCATCTGTAGGACAAATCCCGACTAGGGGGAAACCATCGTCTAGAGAGCCTGTCCCTCCTGGGGGACAACCACCTTTGAACATACCCAATGGGGAGAAACCCCCTTTTATTGGTCAAACCCTTCACAATCCTGGGGAGCACCCTAAGGAGGTACTTTTCATCAACCTTATCAAGGAGGGCTATCATACCCTAACCCACAAGGAGGAGTACAAAATCCTGTTCCTTCTAGATTTTATTCTGGACAACCTTTTTTGGGTGTCCTGAATCCCACTTGAGGTCCTCAAGGAAAACAATCTTATCCTCCCCAAGGGTCAATTGTATATCCTCTGCAAGGACAAATTGTCTACCCCCCTCAAGGGAAAATTGTTTATCCTCTACAACCTATTCAAATGACCTATCCTCCCCAGAACCAATTAGGTTTTCCTCCTTTCATGAATGCTCCTCAACAACAACCGAATCCTACCTATACCGGCCAACAACAGTCATATATGGGAGGGACTACTAGATACAATTATCCACCTCAACCATTTTATGGCCCTACTGGTGTACCTATGTTGCACCAGTATCATCCTCAGGTTAACCGACAACTATCATTCCTAGCCACGCTAGATCTACCAGATTTATCTCGGTTGACAAATTATCCTATACTAGATTTTCCTTGATGACCGGTAATTTCTGCAAAATTACCTTCTGACATCCCCAAATTTGATGGTAAACTTGACGAAGACCCCAAAAACCATGTTATGACATTTCATCTATGGTGTTCATCAAACTCATTGATGGATGATTCTATCTAGTTGTGTCTTTTCCAATACATGCTCACGGGCTCAACATCAAAATGGTACATTGAACTCCAACATGGTAATTTTCAATATTTCAACTCCTTGTCCATGGATTTTCTCACACATTTTCAATTACCCATCCATTACGAGACTAGTATAAAACTCTTGACTTCACTTCGTCAAACAAACTTTGTACATATCTCTGATCACATTCATGAGTGGAGACGACGATGAAGGTTTATCAAGGCGACCATTCCTGACCAATTATTGGCAGAATGGTTTACTAAATATCGTTTACCCCCAATTGCTCGTGACGTCGCCATGGGTGGTGTTGTCACTGAGGAAGAATCCATTGCTCGTGCTCAATACTTGGATTTGGTTTATTCCCAATCCAGTACGTTGTATGAGTTGATACCAAATTCTCCCCACACGTCCATCGATCCATCCAAACCATATTCCACAACTCATGCAGATGGAATTATCGGTGCCGTCAAAAACCAATCTTCATCACAGTCGATCGGCTCAGCTAATCGATCTATTTCTGTGCCTGTCACTGGTTTGACCTCACTCTCCTCTACCTCCCCCTCGACTCAAATCTTTGATGTGAATGCATTTCAATATGCCTCTTCACAATAAGGGGGGGGGG
>ML791146.1:32729-55118 GCA_009831015.1 Picea engelmannii
GCATGGTTGATGCTTTTGTTTATGGTACAGATTGATATCTGTTGAGGATTGTTGCCTCATCTCAGTTGGTGCTGAGAATGCAAGATGAGTCTTGCATATAGAGCTGGTGCTCTTGTAGAGTTGTACTCTATTCAGTTGTTGCTCATAAACCCCAAGGATTCTAGTCCGTAATAAAAAGAAAATTGTACATACATCTTGTTTTCTTTGTGTTCATTGTGGTGATGACTTGTTGATGATATATTGCTGATATATGTTGCTGATATGTGCTCACATATAACTGGTTATAAATGACAACAATGGGTAATGAATAAATGTTGAATGCTAATTGATGAGTTTTTGTGCAAGAGGAAAGTTTTGGGAAAAAGAGCCCCACGCTCATTCACCCCCCCTCTAAGTGTGGTAGGTGTGTCCAACATGTACCACATTGGGATTGGGATGAAGACACTGGTTTAAGCATTCACTATGTTATCTTCTTTCCCTAAGCTACGAAGGAAATCATTTGAGCATACTGATATAAATACTGTCACATAGATCCACATTGTATTGTTTCATGGATATGTTTTATCATCTCGTAGCTCCACTGTGTATTTCCCATGGCTACGATCAGTTCATTTCATGGAGGTATAGATCCAAATTGTATATTTGGTGGCTATACCCTTAGTTAGTATCATCATGGATCCATAATGTATTTTTTGGCGTCCATACCTTAAGTTCTTTATTACTCAAACATATGTATGCCTTCCTTGGGTTTGAAACACATGATAACATTTGTTTGATGGTTGTTTGCAACTTCTATGAGGTTCTCTGACTCCATACCCTTACTTTGAAAATATACAAAGCACTTCAGTCATCAACTTTTGTCTTCTAACTTGACACTTTGGGGGGAAATCTGTTACATGTCAAAATTCATCATTTCGATAATGTCACATTATCATTGTCACAAGTGTTGCACTTTTGTTACAAGTGTCATAAATGTCGCATTTTCATTCTGCATATTTCGCATTGCAAATGACACCATGGAAACACTTGATACATATTCTAAGACATGTTGGAAGGGGAAACCACATCATTTGACAAGCTAAGAAAAATGTTTTTCCTTGAGAAATGGTCATCTTAATGAAATTTTGGAATTTCAACACTCTCCTTCTCATAGGTAGGGGGTGCAAGTACTCCCTGTCTATCTATCAAGGAGCATTGTAGTTCTTTGTTTCCAATTTCGAGGGAGTGTTGATTAGTTGAGAGAATCATGGGAAGAAATCCCCCTTATCTCTAAAGATAACTAGAGATGATCCGAGTTGGTTTGACTCGAATCCAAGCTTTAGGATACATTTGAGGGAGATGTCATAACTGATGCAGTCATATCCTCAAATTATTCCAAATATGTCTAAGGTGGTTAAGCCTCTCTATAACACACCCACGATGGGTCAAAAACAAATGAATAAAAAAATTTAATTTCTTTCTCCTCAATTAGTCAATCCCTCCATCCACGGTCTCTAATCCTGGTCAATGGAAGTCAGGGAAGAACTTCAAATCCACTGGACAAGTATTCTTTCCCTTAAATCACAGTTTATATGGAACCCGAAGATTTCTCCCTAACGCCTTTAAGCTTCAGCGTATTTATGTGCTAGCTCTCCTAGATAAGCCCCTCCCTTTATGTGACCAAGGCTGTGACCAATCACCAAATCGAAAGGCGTGTCGTGAGTTTGTGTTTCACAACTTCGCGTCTCTCGAAGTTCACTTACTCTTCCTTCCCTCTAATGAGTCGATGGCTCAGATCTCTCCTCGACCCAATGACTCAAACCAAATCATGATTTCATGTTTTGTGAATTCCTAGAACTCTTACTTTCGGCTTCCTGAGTTGCGAACTCCCGATAAGACTAGATCTACAGTCCACGATCTTCCTTCGATTGATGGCTATGATCAAATCTCAATTTCATGTTTGAAGACTTGGGAGGTTGGTTCACCTCTATTCTCTCTATTCCCAATTTCCTGATATTTGCAAGCGTAGGGTCGATGGCTCACAACTCCCCACAATCTAACGACTCAGATCAAATCGTGATTTCATGTTTCGCGAATTATCACAACTCCACCCTTTGACTTTCCTGGGTCGTGAGTCAGCGAAATGTTGATCTCTTGCCATGTGTCCTCTTGGATAGATGATTAGGATCAAATCGCGACTTCGAGTATCACGAATTCTCACAACTCCACCCTTTGACTTCCCTGGGTCGCGAGTTAGCAAAATGTTGATCGCTCGCCACATGTCCTCTTGGATGGACAGTTAGGATCAAATCACAAATTTTTGTATCGCAAATTATCATAACTCCATTTTTTCCCTTGCAAATCTTCCAAAGTTCAAATCCTTGATCTCTCAGATCTGCTGCCATTGTCTATTCTGACGATGAAAGGTTTTGATGACTTCGAAACTTTGGGACTTGGCAAAATCCATTCTCCTGTATACTTTCGAAGGGTTTAACCCTTGTGCACCTTTCCTGTATCCAACGACTATTGGTCCTCACACTCAGATATGACGGTTAAGGAGGGCCCTGATGGATCCTTAGATCTACGGCCCAGATCATGTCAGAACTTCAGGTTTTGCGAGTCTAGTTGTGCCAACGTGCAAATCTCCCAATGTGTGGTCTTGTGAAGACTGAAGGAGTCGAGGCGTTAATTCCTGCACCCCTTCTTCAAATATAATGGTCGTGCTAGACCCTGAGACTTCCCGAACGGACCTCATCTGTTCATCTTCTAAATAGAAAAGATATCCCCTTTCGATACTCGAACCTCACTATTCTTTCAGAGCTTTGTTGGATTTGAAGGACTTGGGAGTTTTGCACTCTTTGTCTTGAATGTAACACTTGGAAGTGTTCTTTCATGCACTCCTTACGTTCATTCCTCAAATCTAAGACCTAATATGGTTTCAGTCTCTACCCACCTTGCAGAGACTCGATTCATACCTGCACTACCTCTCCTGAACTTAATAGACCATGTCCTCGCAGTGTTTGTGAGGTTCAACCTCCGAAATCAGGGGAGTACTCCCTCAACTCTGAGACGACAATGAAATTCTTTGGGGCGAGTATTCTCAAGGAATTAAAATAGATCATAAGGGAAATTAAGTAGATATAAAATTCCTCCAGGGATGAATGCATACTCTTAGCTAAATCATTAAATACAGAAACCATTTATAGGTGTATAAATATATGCATGCACTCATTATTTCCAGTTGAAGCACAAATCATGAAAGAAACACTTATCAGAACCATAAGGTGTTATGCGACTGTTGAGAGGAGTGCTCGTTTCTACCCAACCATAGGCTCAACCACTCCCACTAGATTTATCACTGGCCACTCCCGAGCTTAGGCCATGATGCTTTTAGATTCAATATCTTATTTACAGCTCAACAAAAGTTAGGGATGAATGTTACTCTCCTTCTCCCTATATAGGAATAGATGAGGAAGAAGGTTACTCTCCTTCCCCTGAATATGTCTCCATTCACTGTGATCAAAACTCACTTTTCGCTTTCAATCCTTCCTTGGACCCAAGATTTTCCACTCTCGTCTCTTCATTTTTCCGCATCTCTCCTCTGCCCACCCCCACACTTCCTTTCTTGCCTTTCTTTTCAATATTGCGTGTGGCTCAGATCCCCAGTCCGTGGTCAGGTCCAAAATCCTTTTGATGGGCAGTTTTCCCCATCCCCTCCTTAACTCTTGAGGAGGCCTTCCCACCTACCATCCTAACTGAAATTCATTTCGGGTCATAGGGTTGTTCTGATCTTGAGAAATTAAAAACCAACATAGTACTGGCTCGGTGGAGGTTAACGCAGCCCTTCTGGGTCCCCTCCATCGCCTTTCCATTACAAATTGTGGTCTCTCTTAGCACATCACCTTCTCAGTAGTCATACAACATATTTCCATTATCTATTAAAACAACAAGAATTACATTCATCGAAATTTATACAAAGGTCCACCAAATCAAACATTCACACTTGGAGTTTGCCATAGTTCATGGCCAATAAAGTTATATTTATAGATTGGGGAAAACAGGGTGTTAAAATTCCCTCCAACTTAATGTTATCATCATCTTCAATGTTCTATCTAGCAACATGATAGGTATGTATAGAAGTAAACAAAATTGGATATGCATGTCTCATGTCATCTTCCATTTCCCATGTAGCCTCATCTGGGCCAAAGTGTTTCCATTTCACCTTGACCTATGCAATTGTTCGGTTCTAGAGTGAGTTTTTCTTCCTGTCTAGTATTCATTAGGGTTTTGGTAGGAATTATCCCTCTGGTTCCACCTAGATCACAGACCATTCAATTATATGATTAGCATCATGTACATATTTCTTTAATAATGAAACATGGAAAACATTATGTGCATTTACTATGGGAGGAAGTGCTATTTTATAGGCTACATGTCCCACTCTATCTAAGAATTCAAAGGGTCCACAATATTGAGGTGCCAACTTGGAATAGGCTCCCATTCTTAGAGAACTCTTCCTAGGTCTAACCTTGAGATAGACATGGTCTCTGACTTTGAACTCTCGGGGAGTTCTCTTTCGGTCGACGTAACTTGTCTATCAGTTGTAAGCAATTTTCAAGTTTTGTCTTATCTGCACCACTTGTTGTTCCATTTCTTTCAGCATGTTGAGTCCAATTGTAATTCTGTCCACTGGATTGCTCCAGCTGATTGGAATCTTGCACTGTCTACCATAGAGGACTTCAAAAGGGCTCATCTTCAAGGATTCATGATAACCGTTGTTGTAGGAAAACTATACCAATGGTAGGTAGTGTTCCCACTTCTTAGGTTGATGCATTACATGCATCCATAGCATGTCTTCTACTATTTGGTTCACTCTTTCTGTCTACCCATTAGTTTGGGGGTGATAAGCTGTGCTGAATAAAAATTTTGTCTCCAAAATGACCATTAGGGATTTCCAAAAGTTTGAAGTAAACTTGGTGTCTCTGTCAGATATAATTTCCTTGGGCATGCCATGCAGTCTGAATGTCTCCTTCATGAAGTTGTTGTCAATATTTATTTCTTTGTAGGTTGACTTGACAGGGACTAAATGGGAAGACTTACTCAGTTTTTCCACCACGACCATGATGGCATCATTTTGCTTGGTCGACTTTGGTAGTCCAATGCTGAAATCCATGGAGATGGTTTCCCATTTCCATTCTAGGATTGGTAGGCGGTGTAACAATCCTACTGGATGCCTGTGTTCTGCCTTAACTTGCTGGAACTCTAGGCACTTAGCTAGATAGTTAGCTATGTATTTCTTCAACCCAGGCCAATAGAATTGTTTCCTAGTGGTCCTGATCATCTTCTGATATCCTGGGTGACTAGTATATGGTCTCTTATGTAGTTAATCCATTATGAACCTCTTCAAGTCGTCACAGTTTGGAATGTACAATCTGTTTCTGTAAGTCAACATCCCTTCCTTGAGCATTTGGTAGTCTTCATACTTCATCCTTGTAGGTTCTTGTCCTAGGTATGAGGTCACAGTCTTGAAGAATGCATCTGTCTCTTGTGCATTTCAGACCCTTTCCCTGATGTCCGTTTCACAAGCGCTTACTGCTGCTAGATAGATCATTTTTATATTCCTGCTAAGGGCATAACCCACCTTATTTTCCTTTTCTTTTATGTGTTTGATTTCGAAATCGAATTCACTTAGGAGATCCATCCACCTAGCTTGCTTGGCATTGAGTTTTGGCTGATAAAAAATGTGTCTCAATACACAATGATCCGTCATAAGAACAAATTGTCTACCCAAGAGGTAGTGCCTACACATTTTTAAAGCATGTACTATGGAAGCCAATTCTAGGTCATGGGTCACATAATTGATCTCATGCTTGTTTAATTTCCTAGATGTGTAGAAAATTACACATCCCTCTTGCATAAGGAATCCTCCGAGTCCTTCCTTGCAGGAATTTGTACACAAGGAAATCATTATCCAGGTCTGCAATATTTAGCATGGGTGCATGGGTCAGGAGGTATTTTAGTTCCTGAAATCTTTCTTCACATTTCGACGTCCAAATGAATTTAATTGCCTTTTTCTGAAGGGAAGTGATTGGACAAACAATCTTGGAAAACCCTTTTTTGAACCTTCTATAGTATCCCACTAGGCCCATGAAGGATCTAATATCGAATACATCCTTCAGGGTAGGCCATTCCATAATATTTCTGATCTTGTCGGGGTCTACTGCCACTCCTTCCTTATAAATGACATGGCCTAGGTAATGGACTTTCTTCTGAAAGAAGTCACACTTGATAAACTTAGTGTAGAGATGATGCTCTCTTAGTACTTGAAGTACGAGTCTAAGATGTTCTTCATGCTCCTCCCTATTCTTGGAGTATATTAGGATATCATCAATGAGAATATGGATGCACCTCCCAATTGGTTGAATAGGTCATCGATTCTTGGTAAGGGGTACTTGTTCTTTATGGTCTTCTTATTGAGTTGTCTGTAATATATGCACAATCAGAGTGTGCCATCTTTCTTTTTCACAAACAAGACAGGTGCTCCCCATGGGGATACACTGGGTTAGATGTAGCCTTTGTCCATCATCTCCTTTAGTTGTAGTGTTAAGAACCAAACATCAATATAGCATAGAAAAACCTCAGGAAAAGTACTCAATGCCTTGAAAAAGAGATAATTTCAGATAATAAGCCTCTTCAAGGGGGCCACCTCTTTTTACCCCACTTAAATGTTCAAGTACAATATGATTCAAAATGAAAATGTCTCCTTGGTATATATAGGAGACTAGGAGGTATAATTACAACTAATGGCCTAAAGCCAACATAAATAAAATAACATTACTAATCTAATATGCCCAAATTAAGGGTTTGAGCCAATATTAGGGCTTAAAATGTAGCTTGAGCTCAACCAACTCTAGTGTGCTCATCCTATATGGCGTTCTAGATGTTGGTACCACTCCTAGTGTAAGTTCTATCGATAAGTCAATATCTCTTCTCGGAGGTAGATCTAGTACTTCTTCTGGGAACACATCCTTATCTTCTCTTGATATGGGGTGGTCCTCTAGGTTTGGTTTGTCGTCCTCAATGGATTCCAACACCTGTATTGCATATAAGGAACACCCCTTTCTACAATAATTCTTCATTTGAAGGGTTGAAATTTGTCTCACAGAGACAGGCTTCTGAAATCCTTGGAGGGTCATCTTTCCCCCTTCTTCGTTTAAACATTTTAAAGTTTTATGATAACAATCCACTTTAGTTTTATAAGAAGCCAACCAGTCCGTACCAATCAACAAGTCATAAGATCCCAGGGAAAGTATGTTAAGGGTTGCTCAGGTGGGCAATCCACCCATGATGAATTGACAGGATGGTATGACCTCTGCCACCTTTCTTTTGGTCCCAATGGATAATTGTACCAACCATGTTTTAACATGTATAATTGGCTGCATTTTACACTTATCAGTAGTCCGAGGGGCCACATAACTCAAATTAGAGCTTGGGTTTGTTTATCAGAGACAAATCAATGAAGGTATCCTTCCAGACATTTGTTCACTATCTCGGTTTGTCCATCAGATTGAGGATGATAGGATGAGCTATGAGCCAATTGAGAACCCAAACAAGAAAATAATTCTGTCCAAAAATGTCCAGTGAGGATGGGATCTCTGTCACTTACAATAATCTTTGGGCTGACATGTAGCTTTTGAACTGTCTCCATGAATGCGGTGGAAATTGTACTAGCTTTGAAGGGATGAGAGAGTGCACAAAAGTGTGTGTACTTGGTCAGTCTATCAATAATCACCATGATAACACTCTTTCCTTCAGACTTTGGTAACCCTGTGATGAAATCCATGGAAAACTCCTCCCAGTGCTGACTTGGGATAGATAATGGTTGTAAAAGACCTGGGGTCTTAATTGTTTCCACCTTATTTTGTTGGAAAACCAAACATTCTGCCACAAACCTTTGAACATCAATTTTAAGGCCATCCCCCCAAAAAATCCTTCTTGACTCTATGGTAGGTTTTCAAAAATCCAGAGTGCCCTCCTACTGGAGAGGTGTGCAATTCCAATAGTACCTTTTGTTTGAGTTGGGAGTTCTTACATAAATATAAGTGATCTTTGTACCATAGTGAATCATTTTTCCATGTAAATGTATTTGATGCACCAGAATCCTATTGCAACCTTTGAATGCGAGTCCACACTTTTATGTCATTATTCCATTCATCCCTTGCTTCTATTATCCAATTGGGTTGGATGATAGAGATAACATAGAGAAAGGCCTCAACATCTTCATCCTTTCTTGAGAGTGCATCTGCCAAAACATTTTTCTTCCCCTTTTTATAAACGATTTCAAAATCATAACCCAATATCTTGGTTACCCATTTTTGTTGTTCTTCCGAAGATAGTCTTTGTTCCAAGAAGTATTTAAGACTATCATGATCTGTTTTGACCTTGAAGTTCCTACCTATTAGGTAAGGACGCCATTTCTTCAATACATGTAGTATTTCCATCATTTCTTTCTCATAAATGGGTTTGTGTAAGTGCTTTCCCTTGAGTGATCAACTTTCAAAATCCAGGGGCCTTCCTTTTTGCATTAGGACAACACCAATTCCATTTCTTGAGGCATAACATTCCATAATAAATGTTTTTGTGAAGTCTGGAGTGGTCAATACAGGAGATTTACACATCACCTCTTTAAGTTGTTCAAAAGATTTAGTTGCCTCTGGAGTCCATGAAAATGCATCCTTCTTAGTTAGTGTTGTTAAAGGTGCTGCTATTCTTCCATAGTTTTGAACAAACTTGCGGTTGTAACCTGTCAAACCCAAAAATACTCTAATATTATTTAATGTTTTGGGAATTAGCCAATCCATCATGGCCTTAATCTTGTTAGGGTCTACCTTAACACCTTCATGAGATACAATATGACCCAAATACTCTACCTCCTTTACTCCAAAGAAACATTTGGATGGTTTGGCATATAGTTGTTGCTCCTTTAGTAGTTGTAGCACCTTGTCAACATGTCGCAGATGATCCTCCCAATACTTTCTATAGATTACTATATCATCAAAAAATACTAGCAAAAATTTTCGAAGGAAGGGCTTGAAAATGGAATTCATCAACCCTTGGAATGTGGAAGGTGCATTTGTAAGGCCAAAAGGCATGACCAAAAATTCATAATGGCCTTCATGAGTGTTATCACTGAAATTTCGTCCGCACATGGTGACAAGAACTCAGCATCGTCAAACAGTAATGAAGTCATTCATGGCACTGAATTAATTTCACAACATTCCAAAAAGGTAAAAAATTATACAAAGTAACCAAAAATTGAAGAGCTCTTTACAGAAGTTGGGTGCATGCACATATGCACGGAATAGGAATGTACCATGCGCGCATGCCCACACGATGCGCGGATGTTGGTGCAAAAACCCACGCACCTCCTAAACGGTGCATTTATTGAATTGGTCGGCCTCCCAACCACTTATGGATCAGCTCCCAAGCTGATTTGACCCTCAAATCTGAGTTGAATCCGCATGGTAGGCTGGTCAAAGACCTAATAAATCCCTAAAGAGCCTCTCTTCACACTACAAAGGAGTTACATAATCACCCAATGCAATGCTATAAAAATCCATGAAGAAACCTCATTTTCTCAAGGAATTTCATGTAATGTTATGCTGCCTAGATTTTTTTAAGGACTCAATCCTTGACAAGATGAGTTTGGCACCATTTCATTGAGCAACTCACCTCTCCATTGAGTGGGTCTGGAAAGGAGTTCTTTCATCACCATTTTTATTTTTCTTGTAAGGAGAGAAAGTTTGTGAGGGTCCAAGAGCCTTCCTTTGGAGGGAGAAGGGACTCATAGTCCCCTTTCTTCACTGTACTTTGATTTCATCAATAGATCAGCCTAAAAACATTGGTGATATTGGTCTTTTTGTGTTTGTTATTTCAATATCCATATGCTCATAATTTTAGTTTGTTTTAGTTTAATTCTTGCTTATAGTTTTGTTTTTTCTTTCTCTAACTCTTTCCTCTACAGCTGTCATGCTCAGCAAGACCCAACTGGGCATGTAAGCACCTCTCATTTGCTCACCAAGGTGACGAAGAGGGTGCAAACAGATTGGAAACCATACTGGGGACTAGGTATCAATTCCTACCTATTTTGGGTTTATTTTGCTCTTCTTTTAGTTTGCTTAACTTGCAGGTGCACAAACCGGCCTCTACCGACCTGCTAACCAGTCAATTCACAAGAGAATTGGGAGAAATCCATCCGGATTTTCTTTCTCGGACGTTTTTCATAGGCGCGCGGGTATTCCACCCCACAGACGTGCATCGTGCGCACATGCGCTTTCGTAACAACCTTTCTCTGCACGCATGCACTTTCTGACTCATTTCTTTTCGTGCGCCAGCGCTCTGTGCACGCCTGTCTACACTAGGGGCCGCACATTTTGAACAAAATTTCACTTTGTAAGTCCTTTGGATGTGGGGAAGGCCATCTTCCTTCTTAAAAATGATGTCAAAAATGTTGTAAAGCCACATTACACTTAGTCCCCTCATCATATAAAGGGGTTAGTCGAGCACACATAGGCACTTAGGAGGATAAAAATCAATTTCCCTTATTTGCTTTTTGCCACATGGGTGGCTTTCTTTGACTTATAACATAAAGTGGACAATCATAGTTAATCACATCTTAACTCACATTTTGGGACTCGAAGTTGAAGTAACAATCGTTGAGTATGCTATTCTCTCGCGCCTCCAAGCAATCTTGAGAAATAGAAAAGGATTGTGAAAACAATCTCATCTCCCTTAAACAAAAGTTTTAAAACCTTTTAGGAGAGGACAACGGCCCTTTTGGGACCCCTCTTAGTTTCATTTTTTCAAACACATTTTAAAGGTTTGTAACCGGCCCATACATGCCCACATGTTCAATCTAGGATAGTTTCATGCTTTTCTAGATTACCTCACAATAGGGAGTTAAAGGATAGTAACGGACCCACATGTCCACATGCTAGCTTCCTAGGGCTTTTGAATTCCGCAAGGTTGTACCAAAGACATCTAGCTAATTAGGTAATCACACTTTTGTAAGGACCAAGCGAAGTCCACATGCAGCAAGGTGACATCTAATTAACTAAAAATTGGCGCACTTTCACTGACACACAAAAGTCACTCCGCACTCACATAGCTTCTTCTCAAAACGTGGAGGTCCAAGTAAGTTTCCTCTAAAGGGATTCCAAAGATACCCCATCTTTTCTTGACAGGTCTATCCACTCCCACTGTTAATGAAACGAGGTTGGTTTTCACCCCTAGCCTCACAAAACAACTTCATCTAAAAACTTTCTAAAAACTCACTAAGTTTTCCTCCACAGGAGGTGCCAAAATAAATTTTTAGTCTAGGTAGGATTTCGGGGATAAGCATCCAAATAACTCACCGTTATCTGGTTCTCACATTTTCAAACATAGAGGTTGTCAAATAGGGAACTTCAAATCCTCCAAGTCAAGTGTTCCAATCACCATAAGGCAGGGAGATACCCGTGAAGGGTTGAAGGCCGAGGTCCGGTTGTTCTGTGCGTCCCCCCTTGAGGCACCCACCTCTTGGACGGGATCCAGCCCGTGACCCATTTCTTAGGCCGAAAATCTAAATGCTGCACTTTGACTGAGGTACCTAGTGACCAACTTTAGGACATCTACCCATGTGGAAATTGTGGGCTGCAATTGCACCTTGATTGGATTTTGTGTGGCTATTGGGAAATATCGCCAGCTCTTTCTGGATATGCCCCCTCTACCCCTCATTATAACTAATTGTTTCATCCTTCACTAGTATCTCTTCAGGTGACTTCAGACCCCACTGTTGAGTACTATTGGAAGGTCCAGTGCTATTTGAGAGGAAGGACGTTACGTCTTCCAGGACATGAGAATTTTCTTTCTTTTGATTCCCCCACGCGGACAAAACCCACTTACCCATATATATGCTTCTTTCTCATTTTATGTATGATGCACAACTGATTACAGTTTGATTTGGATATATATAATGTGTAAACATTCAACGCAAAGGCTTGTTATTTCTGTATTTCTCTCACCACTTGTTGCACATATTCACATAGCTAGTCTGACATCATAGGGGAGCCACAGAACCCCCATCATTCACGATGCTTTCTCAACCTCCCTCCTATCTTAGGGGGAGTATCTGGTCATACCCGCTTGTGGGTACCTCCTTCACACACTCTTGTGAGTACCACTATCTTAGGATCAACTTTGCTTGGTTCTACATTACTTGGGTCAACTTCCCAAGGTCATCCGTTCACTCGCTCTCCTTTGCAAGGAAGCGAGGGACCCACTTCCTCTCAAGGAGGGAGCAGCAACCCACCTAGTCCCCATCAAGGGTCAGGTTCACAACACACTATGGCTGGAGATAACCCTCCCACCCCACTACAGATGCCATATTTGGCCTGTCTCAACATACCGGATCTTACCAAACTCACCAATGATCCTATATTGCATGACGCCACATGGCCTGCAATGCCAACAAAACTTCCTTCAGACATACCAAAGTTTGAAGGAAAGGCAGGGGATGACCCCACCAACCATGTCATGACCTTTCATCTATGGTGTTCTTCCAATAGCATTATGGATGATTCCATCAGACTGCGATTATTTCAATGCACACTTACTGGCCCATCAGCCAAATGGCATGTCGAAGAAAAATCAGGGTCCCATGGGACTTTTGAGTCCTTGGCCAAAGAATTCTTGACCTTCTTCCAATTACCCATCCGCCACGACAATGGTCTATAACTACTGTCTAACTTCAAACAAACCTCAACCACCCAGATCGCTGACCACATTCATGAGTGGCGTAGGCGACGTAGTTTGTGTAAAGCAGAAACCACCAAGCAACAATGTCTCGACTGGTTTCTTCGATCACTTGTCTCTCTCCTTGGAAAGGATGTAGCTTCCACCTTCCCTCAATCCAATGAGGAAGCCATCAGTAAGGCCCAACAGTATGACCTTATTTATGCACAGTCAGGGTACTTATACATGGTACTTCCTGATCTTCCAAAACCTGTGCCCTTTGGCCAAGACAACCTTGGGATGTCTCACTCAGCAGACGGACTAATAGGTGCCACCACACACCATGGTCCACAACCCCAACCACCACCGATGTATGGAACACCTCAATACCCGTCGACATATGGGGGCACTCCTTATTAGCCCCCACCCCCTTATCAACAGCCATACCCTGTTGCTATACCTCCACCCATCAGTGGACCACCACCGGCACCCCCCATACATTCACCTATCCCCACAAATAGTGGTACTCCCTCAACATCAGCTTATAGTACTAGAGAAATCACTATGCCTTCCTATGTACCTTATGGATCGGTACCACCACAAAATCCATACTTCCCATTTCCTGGTCCTCCACAACCCATGGATCCCCCACATCCACATGCGGGGGTAAATTTTGTTCAACCTTCGGCTGCTCAACAATACCAAAATTTTGAAAAGTTGAATACAACCAAACCAACTAATCCATTGAACAATGCCAAGAAGAAAGGAAGGAACATGAATAACAACAACCCTGGTCAAGGCGGGAATCAACCCCCACAGCACCAACCCACTGGGGGCAACCAGAACCAAGGAAACCAAAACCCCCAAGGGGGCAATAACAACAAACGCCAAGGGCAAAATAATTTTAAAACTATCTTCCCTTGTGCTCTTTGTGGAGATTTCGGTCATTACACTCACCATTGCCCCCATATTGTTGATTTCAAATGGTTGAAAGACTCGGGTAGTCTTCCCCATTCTCCTACACAAACTGCCCCTCAATAGGCACCACAACAATACGTACAACAACCCCCTCCCACCGTGCTGCAAAATCCTATTCCACATCAAGGTGTGATGAACACCCAACAGGATACACAGCACCCCCCACCTCAGGTGGGCCAATACCACAACCCCAACAATCTAGCAGAGCGCACAATTCTCCTCACTAGTGAGGAAGAAATTCTTCTGCAAACACGTAATTGCCAGTATCATACACCCACTGAGTCTACTCCCATCTCTCCAGAGACAAACCCTACACCGACGGGACCCCCGTTGGTGATCCCTCTCCCATCCTCTGAACCACCACTTTGCATCCCTCGCATCCCTTTGCGCAAGAATGTCCACAATCCACAGGCTAGGGCAGCTCATAACTATAGCTTGGTAGACGACTTAGCACAATCCCCAGCTGCCATGTCAGTCTTGGAAGTCCTCCAGACTTGTCCCACACAGTGGAAATATTTACTTTCTGCCTTGGGGGCAGTCGACCCTGCAGATACTCAACTCATCACCTTCGATATTGATAGCGGAGAACCTCGTCTTCCCACCTTGATCGCTTTTCAAATACCAGTAAAAATATGAAACATCACAGTTCATCGGTGTATCATCGATGAAGGTGCCTCTACGTGCATCATGTCCAAAACAGTATGGCAGAAACTTGGTTCCCCGAAACTTATTCCCTCTGCCATCACATTACGAGTTTATGACGGATGACCATCCTCTCCTAAAGGGCTCTTCCAAAATGTCCCTGTTGAACTCGGGGGCAAGACTATCCTCATTGATATCGAAGTTATCGATGCCCCGCTCGATTATAATATCCTGTTCGGGCGTAGCTACATGTACACTATGAAGGAAGTGGCCTCTTCCATCTTTCGGACCATGATGTTTCCCCACAATGGGAAGATCGTGACCATCGACCAAGTCTCACATTATGAGCCTAACCCATCTGCCAACCTCGATAACATTCTTCCTCTCATCCACACCAACCCAGACGCATATCCACTCGTCGATATGGGTCCTAGGATTTTTAAAGATCCATCCTTGTTAGGGATGTACCATGGAGCACCACCACTCCTTCCCCCTAATCAAGTATGCATCGTCTCATCTAACGGAACTCACATGGAGGATGCTCTTCCTCCTCAGGAGGCTTCAGTCATTCCTGACATCTCAATAGTCGCAGAACCACTCTCGCTGGAGCCTCCTGCGCTCTCGTCAACCTCAACAGTCCATGAATCCACATCCCCTCAAGGGAATAATCTTGCCTGGGAGACAATCCTCCAACCCCTCACCCAAATTCCCTTCTTTTACCCTCCCCCAGGTATTGAATCTTTTCAAGTAGCCGCAACACTCACACTACCTAATATGGTGTTAGCAATCCCCGTTTAGTATTTACACCCACTAGATATGGTCCCCCAACCATCCCTTCCCCCACAGGAAGGACTTCCCATGACGATTCCTGTCCTTACCTTCACCACCCCCATACTCACTAACCCCCCTGCTACAGCTGGGGGCAGAAGGTATAAGAAGGAGCCCACCGCTCCACTTCCTCCACGCATCCCACCACCTTGCGCACTATGTGATAAAGAGGGCCACCAAACCAACAATTGCCCATCCCTACCTGAATTACAGAATTTGATCCCCCTCAATCAATCCCCCACAACAGATGCCACTACTGCTAGTCCCACTACTACCACCAACCCTTCCAGTAGTAAAGGGTTGAGGACCAAGTATGCTTGTTCTATATGCTCAGAGTATGGCCACTACACCCATCATTACCCAACACTGCCACGTTTTCGGCAGACATTAGTGACAGTATGCCAGAACTTCCAGAGAAACCCACGCCCTGCTACGTCCTCGTCAAATGTTACTGACATTCACTATGTCACCACTTCAGTCAATGAACGTATGAGATGCCCTTGCTCTCTCTGCAATTCATTAACTCATTTTACATACCAGTGTCCTATGATCCTTGCATATAGGCAATGTCAATTAGCCCTGCTTCACCGACCCGTAGAAACAATAATTGACATTACTTCATCACTCGAGGATCTTCATGTCATTTCTCCTGAGCCCGAGGCACTCCCAACACCTCCATGGTTCTTTAATGACATCTCTGAGGATTTACCTCGTAATCTCCCCAACTCTCCTATCCATTTTTCTATGGACACTCTCCACCTAACCACCATGGGTACCCCTCCATACTGCAATATTTGGTTTATGTCGAGTGAACCCTCACCATCTCCTGGCATTACTCCAGTTGTTTCTCCATCAAGGGGAAACCACACTGTCACCGAGATTACTCTTCATGATCCCTTATATTCCCATCGTTTCCAATGCGATGAGGAAATACTATAAGGGATGAACTGCCCATATTATCCTTGGGATGCGCTACATCATCGCGCCCTCTTCTCTCCACAGGAAGCCCCCATGCCTCCTAACCCAAACCCCATTTTCCCGGTCGAAACCAAAGATTTTATCCCATCCGGGCCTATCAATTGGTTCAACAATCCCATTCCTACCCCGAACGCTTTTGAGGAAGGTAATATGGCCAACATTTCCCCCACCATCAAAATCGACATTTCCATTAAACATGGCATTGTCGAAGAAATCATCATTGGAGCTACTTGTACTCCTCAGGAAATCGCTGCTTATAAATCCCTCTTCCAGGAATATAGAGATATTTTCACCTGGTCATACACAGAAATGCCTGGCCTCGACCCATCTATTGTCGAGCATCGCATCGACACCTGGCCTGACATCACACCAGTTCGCCAGAAATAGTGACCGCTACACCCATCCAAAGCCGTGGGTATCAAAGCCGAAATTGACAAATTACGTACGGCCGGGTTTATTTACCCCATCGCTTACACTTCATGGGTTTCCAACCCTGTACCCGTAAAAAAAAATAGGGCACTATCCGCATTTGCACAGACTTTCACGATCTCAATAACGCGTGTCCCAAAGACAACTTTCCAACGCCTTTCATCGATCAAATTATCGACGACTGCGCCGGCCACGAGGCTCTCTCCTTTATGGACAGATTCTCTGGCTATAATCAAATTCAAATCCACCCAGCCGATCAGTATAAAACCACATTCATTACCCCGTGGGGTATGTTTTCATATCGTGTCATACCTTTCGGCTTAAAAAACGCCAGCATAACCTTCCAGCGGGAAATGAAATACATCTTTCACGATCTGGCTGAAATCATCCTCGCCTACTTGGACGACCTCACAGCTTGATCCAAGAAACGCACCCAACATCTCAATTATTTACGAATCATTTTTCAACGGTGTCGGCAATACAACATCCACTTGAATCCTCTCAAGTGTGTGTTTTGTGTCACCATCGAGCGCCTCCTCAGTTTTATTGTTTCCCAAAGAGGTATTACTATAGACCCCCTCAAAGTCCAAGCCATCACTGAAATTCCACCTCCTCAGAATTTACGACAGCTTCAGAGCCTTCAGGGTAAAGCTAACTTCCTTCGACACTTTGTCCTAGATTATGCTATACGCGCACATGGTTTCCTTCGCTTTCTACGTCACGACATCCCCTTTCATTGGGATGACTATGCCCAACAGTCATTTGATGATCTTAAAGTAGCGCTTTCAAATGCACCTTTAATAAGTGCACCTAACTATAATCACGAATACATCCTCTACGTATCAACATCAGCTGTATCAGTAGTTGGCATCCTCGTCTAGCTCGGAGATGACAATCGTGAACATGTCATTAACTACATTAGTAAAAACCTCTCAGGACCACCCTTGAAGTATAAACACAAAGAGAAACTTGCTCTTGCAGTTGTCCTCGCAGTCCAGAAACTGCGACATTACATTCTACTTCGCACCACCAAGGTCATCGTAGATTCCAACCCTATGCAATATTTTCTCAGCCTTCGACAAGTTAACGACAAATTCTCTTGATGGATCGTTATCCTTCAAGAGTACAACCTCTAGTTTTCAACACCTAAGAGTAAGAAGGCCCTCGTTCTCGCTGAACTTGTCACAGCCCTTCCCTTTGACACCACCAGTACCCCCGTCAACATCGACTTTCCTGACGATCATCTCTTTTACATCGCATCAAATGATCCATGGTATGGTGACCTTCTCGTCTACCTACGAACTCAAAAGTTTGGTAACCACCTATCATGAGATGATCATCGACGTATTCTCCATTAGGCCCCCCGCTATCTCCTCATCGGTGACATCCTATACCGGCGGGGCATCGACACCATTGTTCGTCGGTGCCTGACTATTGACGAGGCCGACAGAGTTTTAAACGACTGCCACAGCGGTGCATGTGGGGGCCATATTTCGGGTATCTCCACTACTCAAAAGATTATCCGAGCCGGTTATTTTTGGCCGACCCTATTTCATGATTGTATTCATGCCGTGAAACGATGTGAGCAATGTCAGCTCTATGCCAACAAATCCCGATATCCCCCCACTCTTCTTCACCCTGTCATTACTGCGAGCCCTTTTTGTAAATGGGGCATCGACTTTATGACTTGCAATCCACCCTCCAGCAATGGTCACAAATACATCGTTGTCGTCGTTGACTACTTCACCAAATGGGCCAAAGCTATGCCCACTTTCAACAACACCACTGACACTGCAGCACGTTTTTTCTTTATTCATGTCTTATCCTGTTTCGGGGTACCAGTCCAACTCATTTCCAATCATGGGAAACACTTCGAGAATGAGATCTTCGTCGAACTCTCATCTCGGTTAGGCTTCTCTCACGAGTTTGCCTCACCATACTACCGTCATTCAAACGGACAGGTCGAGGCAGTGAACAAAGTCCTCAAGACCATGTTATAGCACACGGTTAATAAACATAAAACCAATTGGCATCATATGTTATTTTCTACGCTATGAGCTTATCGAACGACAGTAAAGACCGCTACTGGTTTCATGCCATTCCATTTAGTCCATGGGGTTGAGGCAACTCTTCCCATTGAGTGAGAAATACCCACCTTATGCACCGCAATTGAGCTATTACCTGACACTGCTCCAATGGAGCAGCGCTTGCTGAACTTGGAGTCGCTGGATGAAGATCGCCGATCTTCATTACAGAACAACAAGGCAGCTGAAAAATGATCCAAAACTACCTTTGATCACCATGTCAACCTTCGATCATTCTGCGAAGGCAACCTCATCCTGGCCTATGATATCGCCCATGATACCTTTTCCCATGGAAAATTTGAATCACTTTGGCATGGCCCTTACATCATCCAACATTGCCTCACCAAAGGTGCATACATCCTGGCCTCCCCCGAAGGCCTCTCGCTCAAGGAACCCGTCAATGGGTTATACCTCAAGAAATTTTATGCTTAGAAGTAGTCATTCTACTTTAGGTTATTTCTTCTTTTTTAGTGTTTTTAATCTTTTCCTCCTACCCCTTCATCTAAAAATATTCTTTGTTCTATTGACAGATGCTTCCTCCACCAGCCTACCACATTGGTTAAGCCGACAGCACCATCCGTTGGACGCAAAATCTCGCTTCAGCTGCTTGGGCTCTATACACCCCCTCACATGAAATGCTACATTCAAGCGGCATATGTTTGGGGCTAGAAACCAGCAACCAAGCCGAATACACTGTGGTCATTGGCCTCCTGGCCGACACCCAACATCATCATATTCATCACCTCAGCGTCTTCCTCGACTGTCAACTAGTCGTTCTCCAACTCAACAATGTGTAGCGCGTACGCGATCCATGCCTCTTTCGCAAATACCTGTAGGTTAGACTGTTATCTTGACATTTTGATTCCATTACATTTAAACATATTCCAAGACAATTGAATCAAACAACAGATCTAATAGCTAACATGGTGTTAGATTGGCATATATCACATCAAGCTACACATACATAAACATCTCATAAATCTTGTCGCAGCATATAGATACAATAGACATCATCATCATCATCAACAAAAACACATGTAGACAACATCAGGATCTCAAAATATGTATACTCATGTATATATAAAGGCCTATCCGGCCATCCGAATGTTTACATACAAAAATACACGTGCCCGTAGGCCAACACAGCACCTCGGTACAAAAATTGGCTCACCAGCCTATATACAACCAAAAAGATACACATCCTACATCAGTCACGGTGCCTCTATCGCACCACCACCTGCTCCTCCCTCAGGAGGAGGTGGTGGCACACCAGCACCTGCCCCAGACGGTGGTGGACCACCCACAGGACCCTCCTGCCCTGGCGGCAGGCGTCCACTAGTCATCGCAGCCATCACTGCTGCTTTCCGCACTATGGCCCACCATGGTAGCGGCACCCCCACACCCCGCCACCTACATCATAGCTGTCCCTGGATCACTTTTCATCCCGAGCCCCCGGGGCACCTTTTTCTTCATATCATGGTCAGGTACGCACGCGCATTGTCACATTTGTCAAATACATGCTAATATCTTTGATTCTCTTCAGATATTGTTCACTTTGGGTATTTGTTTGTTATGTGCGTAGGTACTTTCTCATCGATCATCAACATCATCCCTTCAGGTATATATTCAGCACTGGCATGTAGTCTCTCCCACTGTATTGCATTTACATTTCTAGTCACACCCACTGACATTGGCCTTTAGGATCCTCATTTCTGGCTCTGCAGTACCCACACCTCCATTTGCATCTTTGATATTGTTACCCGGTAGCATTCTTACCCACATGAGTTGTCCCATTCATAGCACCTTTTGACCCTTTTTGACACTCATGCTGTTCTTAACCCCTTAGGGATGGGAGTCCCGATAGTCTTTCATCACGTCGTGAATCAGCTACATACTCCTTCTCCTCATTTTTCTAAGCTTTCCCACATGGACTCCCAGCTTATCTCTTTACGGTTCTATTTCTTTTTTACCTGCACCTCCGTAGTATCATGAACCCTCCATTTCATCCACAATCTATTTTCCCATCTGTGAACTTATCCTCATTTCACCTACCTCATATAGAAACTCACCAATGGGGCCCCCACCCTTCATCAGTTTTCCAAGAAAATTCTGCCCTCCCTGGGGCATGCATTTCACACTGGGGCACCCGTTTCTGTATTTGTACATTTCTCCCCACAATTATTCATTATTTATTGTACAAATGCCTTTATTTCCAGTCATTACATTTTCTTTTGTCGTCACCGTTGGCGACCTGCTTCCTTTTGGCCACACACAACCCATGTCACCCTTGGTTGGAGCATTACTTATCATCCATATCTTCATAGTACTCCACAGTTCACTTACCTCTACCATCTGAATTTGTTCACCTTGTCCCGCCTCTGGCACAACTTATCACCGATCTTGTCGTCCCTCTGACACTCTACCTTGTTACACGGTTGCGGCCACTTTTTATCTCATACATCCTCCAACCAAGGGCAGTCTTGAGTCTTCCCACGTCTTGACTTCATCCAATGTACCTCTGCCACTTCCCCCCCTCAGTAGATTCCACGAAGCCCTTTGCTTCTGGGAGTCGCGTTCCCATTTTGTCGACATCAACACAATTTTCCAGAAGGGCGACAGTATCTTGATTCTCATTTTCCATAAAATTAGAGATCTCGGACGGCACAGGGTGAAACATCATTGCACCCTACTGTCATTGTCCCCCATCACATTCGACGCCAACACTTTCTCATGTTATGGTGGGTCTCACTTTGCGACTATTGCATTTATTTATCATTTGTCGAAGACCTCTGAACTAGGTAGGGCCATCAATGCCTGCATCATCATCGCTGCTTCTTATTGCGATCATTGCCTATTATTCAGAGTACATTCCTTTGCAGAATTGTCTTCTGCCTTTATCATTACCACCCCCAAGGGCGCTTCAGTTGTCTACACAAACAATTCAATCATCATTTTTCAGAGTTACATAACACGAGCATGGGACATGGCCGCCTCGTTTGTACACAGTTTTCTTTTTTGTTTTGCACAACTCTCAGAAGGCCGGGTCCTACCGGTTCCTTTTTTCTCCAACGAATCGCTTTGCACGATCCCACTATTGCTCTCCCTTACAACAACATTCTCAGTAGAAGAAACATTGATGGATTTTGGCTATACATATGCTCCTAACCTCATCCATCAAGGGGCATCTGTTATCACTGAAATTTTGTCCGCACATGGTGACAAGAACTCAACATCGTCAAATAGTAATGAAGTCATTCATGGAACTGAATTAATTTCACAGCATTCCAAAAAGGTCAAAAACTATACAAAGTAACCAAAAATTGAAGAGCGCTTTATAGAAGTTGGGTGTGCGCGCATATGCATGGAACAGGAACGTACCATGTGCGCATGAGCGCATGATGCACGGTTGTTGGCGCAAAAACCCATGCACCTGCTAAATGACGCATTTATTGAATTGGTCGGCCTCCCAACCACTTATGGATCAGCTCCCAAGCCGATTTGACCCTCAAATATGAGCTGAATCTACACAGTAGGCTGGTCAAAGACCTAATAAAGAACTAAAGAGCCTCTCTTCACACTACAAAGGAGTTACATAATCACCCAATGCAATGCTATAAAAATCCATGAAGAAACCTCATTTTCTCAAGGAATTTCATGTAATGTTATGCTGCCTAGATTTTTTTAAGGACTCAATCCTTGA
>ML791146.1:58333-73601 GCA_009831015.1 Picea engelmannii
ATTCAATGAATCTTGAATACTACGAAAACTATCATGGAAGTTGTCTCTGAGACTGTCTGTGAGGCGGTCTGTGAGGCCATGTGCAAATGCATCCAATGTGTGAAACAATTGGGCTTTGAATGATTCAAGAATTTCTTTTGTGTCTTGAGAATAAATAGCCATGTGAGCATCCTATGAACTCACCCAATAAGTTACGACAGAAAATCGTGGCTTTTTCTGGAAAAAACCCTAAAAACTATTGAAGTTAAAATGCTCATAACTTCACTTCCCAGACTTCGTTTCCAATTGTTAAGAACCTGAATAGATATACCAAGATCTGATTCCAATTGTTAATAACCTGAATAGATCTACCAATATAATAAACACAAATACTGAATACACAAAAGATCCACAAAGCAAGATAGAAGAAACCACACTTTATTATTTCCAAACCCTTGAGGTAGAGCAACACCGTACAATGGATCCTATTATGGAAGGGATCCTCTCCTGTTCACTTGCCTCTTCGAGGGGGCATCCTCCTATTGAGCTACCACTCCAAATACAATACTTTTCTTCATATCTCATTACATTGCTTGAACCCCTTTATATAGTGCTATCATCTCCTAAGAACATTCTAGAGGAGGAATCTTCTAGAAGTAGAACCTTCTAAGAAGTCCTCTTACATTTATTATATCTAACTACCATAGTGGGCCTTATTTAATAATATAGTGGACCTAGTCCACTTTACATTGAATGACCTCCACTATTATCACTATGGGCCCTCTGGGCCCCCCCACTACCTCTCTATCTACCTTACATCTATGGGCCCTCTGGCCCCCCCCACTACCTCTCTAGCTACCTTACAGTATGAAACTTTCTTTTAGGTATTTCTCTGATATTTCTTCTCTGCAATTCCATAGGTCTGATCAAAATTGGATGTGCCAAGTGGAATTTACAGTAACTTCCTCACAACTTTCCGATTTTTGGCCTTTCTAGGAGATATCACTTGTATAGCATGCCCCGCACAAAATAATTCATATCAAATTCTGAAACTCAGACCCAAAATACTAAAGACTATTCACAATCCAATGAAACTAGTCCCACTCAAATTGGATACTCTAGCAAGAAGTTATGATTGTTTTACCTAGAACACCTTCTTGAGACTAGTCAGATACCCTATCTTACACAAGGTGTATATACAAATTTAAGATGCCCCAGAAGATGAACGTTTTACCATAGATACCTTACTAATTTCTGTAAATGTCCTCCATATTTCAGGGTCTGAAACATTACATAAATTTTTTTATAGTGAAAATTCCTCAATGGCTCATTTCAGGATGATTCTAGAACCCTATCTTGTACAGGCTATATCTTCGAAAGTATAATGCCTCAGGAGATCAATTTTGAACCCAACGTACCTTGATCTGTCTACTAAATCCACTTCAAGTCGTTCCTTCTAAAACGTTCTAGAGAACAAGTTATAGCAAAAATTCCATGGTGTCTCAGATGTAGCAACAAAACCCCAATACCTTGAGCTCTGATACCATATGTTAAGAACCAAACATCAATATAGCATAGAAAAACCTCAGGAAAAGTACTCAACGCCTTGAAAAAGAGATGATTTCAGATAATAATCCTCTTCGAGGGGGAAACCTCCTTTTACCCCACTTAAATGTTCAAGTACAAGATGATTCAAAATGAAAATGTCTCCTTGGTATATATAGGAGACTAAGAGGTATAATTACAACTAATGGCCTAAAGCCGACATAAATAAAATAACATTACTAATCTAATATGCCCCAATTAAGGGTTAATGAGCCAATCTTGTGTCTTAACATGTAGCTTGAGCTCAACCAACTCTAGCATGTTCATCCTATATGGAGTTCTAGATGCTGGCACCACTCCTGGTGTAAGTTCTATCGATAAGTCAATATCTCTTCTCGGAGGTAGATCTGGTACTTCTTATGGGAACACATCCTTATATTCTCTTAATATGGGGTGGTCCTCTAGGTTTGGTTTGTCGTCCTCAATGGATTCCAACACCTATATTGCATATAAGGAACACCCCTTTCTACAATACTTCTTCATTTGAAGGGTGGATATTTGTCTCATGGAGACAGGCTTCTGAAATCCTTGGAGGGTCATCTTTCCCCCTTCTTCGTTTAAACATTTTAAAGTTATATGATAACAATCCACTTTAGTTTTATAAGAAGCCAACCAGTCCGTACCAATCAACAAGTCATAAGATCCCAGGGAAAGTATGTTAAGGGTTGCTCAGGTGGGCAATCCACCCATGATGAATTGACAAGATGGTATGACCTTTGCCACCTTTCTTTTGGTCCCAGTGGCTAATTGTACCAACCATGTTTTAACATGTATAATTGGTTGTAGTTTACACTTATCAGTAGTCTGAGGGGCCACATAAATCAAATTAGAGCTTGGGTCAATTAAAATATAAATTGGATGGTTGGCGATCATACCTTCCAGCTCCACTGTTGAAGCTTGGTGGTTGGCTTGATTATTGTCCAAGGCTGCATATATTCGTGGCATGCTCCTGGCCACATCATTGACGGTGGTAGCTTCTTTGATATTCTATACTCTCTTAATGTTTTGTTTTCAGTGTGGGAAATTCCTCAATTTATGATTCTCTCCACAACCCCAAGATTTTAAGGGTTCCTTCTTGAGGTTATCGGTCTTTACTAGGACTGTGTTAAAAGGTTTATTTCCACTTTGAGAGGGGAAATTTTTCTATACACTTCTAGTAGGAAGGCTCCGTCTAGAATCTTTTTCATAGTTCTTAAATCTTGAGGATTTAAATCCCTTCTTCTAGAATCCCGAACTACTCCTCTTCTTCCAGTCCTCATGGGGTCTTTTCTTACTCCCAAACTGTTCATAGAAATACCTTGCCTTCTAGATAGCTTCTTCTAAAGTCTTTGGTTCATCGAAATAAATCCTATCCCGGTAGGTATGAGGTAACCCAGTAATGAACCGCTGCATTTTTGTTTTTTCATCTTTTATGTAGGGTACATACCTCAGTAGTTCAAGGATTTTATTCACAAATTCATCTATGGTGAGCTGCCCCAGCCTAAGTTCATAGAACTCCTTAGTCTTCCCATCCATGTATTTCTCTGACAGATACTGCTTCCTGAAGTATTTATCAAACTATTTCCATGACAAGTCCTTCTCATGGACTCCTTTCACCTTCCTAAGGTCCTCCCACCAAATGGAAGCCTTCCCATTCAGGTTGAAGATGGCTATTCGAGCCTTCAAGTTTTCAGAGTAGTCATGGACTATGAAATACTTATTTAAACCATGAATCCAAGATTCCACCTCTTCTCCCTTCTTAATCTCTCCATCGAATGAGGGTAGTTTGGATTTCCTGAACTCTTCAGGACCATGGGTTTTGGAACGCTTCCATTTCATTCCTTTCCTGTGAGGATGCGCGCCGGCCCTGCTACTAGAATATCCTTTGGATTTGTCAACTTCCTTTCTAGAGGAATTTCCTGATGAGTGTCCCCTGCCTCCAGGTTGGACCTTCTTCACGGTACTTTTCCTAGTGGGGTCACTTAGGGAGTCATGTTTTTGGGTCTCATGTGGACTCTAACTTCTCCTGTTGTGTCGTCGGTCGACATGACTAGTTTCGGGTTCATGCTGCAGTTGCCTCTGTATATCAGATAAGCTCTGTAGCAAGACTGCATTAATTTATGTTTGTTTCTCTTGCTCATTTATTAGTGTCTCATTGTTGTCCTTGAAACTCTGTAACTCGGCCCTGAGGCTCCATACAGTTTTAGCCAGATCTTGAGGGGTTTCCACTGCCCTCCTTTCGTCAGATTCTTTGTCTCTAATGTGGGAGCCATCCTCCACTTCATGGCACATCATCATCCTTTAGTCTTGGAGGTTTCTGTTGATTCATTGACTGCTCGAGTGTTGACAAAAACACTTACTATTAGCTAACAGTATATTAGTTTATGAACAATACATGCCTCAATTTATTAAATTCATACACACAGTAGAAAGTTTCACTATTTTCTTTAATAATATTTTTAACCAGACTTTTAAAAATGAGGCAAGGCAAGGTGTCACTCTAAAAGTAATCCAAATAGCATTTTTAAATGACTCGTCCATAAGCCCAAGAATGCCAAGTGTTGTAACCATGCTATGATACCAATTTGTAACACACCCACAATGGGTCAAAAATAAATGAATAATAATAAAAAAAATCTTTCTCCTCCATGGTATCTAATCCCGGTAAATGGAAGTTAGGGAAGAACTTCAAATACACTAGACAAGTCTTATTTCCCTTAAAGCGTAGGTTATATGGAACCTGCGGCTTTCTCCCTAATGCATTTAAGCTTCAACTTATTTAGGTGCTAGCTCTCCTGGATAGGCCCCTCCCTTTATGTGACCAAGGTTGTGACGAGTCACCAAATCGAAAGGCGTGTCGTTATTTTGCATTTCGCGACTTCACGTCTCATGAATTTCACTTACTCTTCCTTCCCTCTAATGAGTTGAAAACCCGGATATCTTCTCGATCCAACGACTTAGAGGAAATCTAGAGGAAATCACGATTTCGTGAGTTCCCATAACTCTTACTTCCGGCTTCCTGAGTTGCGAACTCCCGATAAGACTAGATGTATGGTCCACGATCTTCCTTCGATCAATGACTACAATCAAGTCGCAATTTCATGTTTTGAGACTTTGGAGGTTGGTTCAAATCTGTTGTGAGCATCAAATCAACAACTCACAACTCCCCATGATCTAACAGCTCATATCAAATCATGATTTCATGTTTTGCGAATTCTCACAACTCCACCCCTTGACTTCCCTGGGTCACGAGTCAGTGAAATGTTGATCTCTCACCACATGTCCTCTTGGATGGATGATTAGGATAAAATCGTGACTTTGCATATCATGAATTCTCACAACTCCACCCTTTGAATTACTTGGGTCACGAGTCAGCGAAATGATGATCTATCACCATGTGTCCTCTTGGATGGACGGTTAGGATCAAATCACGACTTCGTGTATCGCGAATTATCACAAATCCATTTTTTCCCTTGCAAATCTTCCAAAGTTCAAATTCTTGAACTCTCAGATCTGCTGTCATCTATCTACCCTGACAATGGAAGGTTCCGATGACTTTAGAATTTCAGGACTTGGAAAATTCCATTCTCCTGTATACTTTCGAAGGGTTTAAACCTCGTGCAACTTTCCTAGATCCAACGGCTGTTGGTCCTCACACTTAGATATGATGGTCAAGGAGGGTCTCAATGGATCCTTAGATCTATGGCCCAGATCACGTCGAAACTTCAAGTTTCGTGATTCTAGTCATGCCAATGTGTGAATCTCCCGATGTGTGGTTTTGCGAAGACTGAAGGAGTCTAAGCGTTAATGCCTGCGTCCCTTATTCAAATCTAACGATCATGCTAGACCCTGGTACTTCCCGAGCAGACCTCATCCATTCATCTTCTAAATGAGAATATATCCCCTTTCGATACTCAAACCTCACTATTCTTCCGGAGCTTTGTTAGCTCTGAAGGACTTAGGAATTTTTCACTCTTTCCCTTGAACGTAACACTTGGAAGAGTTATTTCACACACTCCTTACATTCATTCCTCAACTCTAGGACCTAATATGGTTTATGTCTCTGCCCACCTTGCAGAGACTCAGTGCATACCTGCACTACTCCTGAGCTTAATAGACCCCTTCCTCGCAGTGTTTGTGGGGTTCAACCTCTGAAATCAGGGGATTACTCCCTCGACTCTGAGACAACGATGAAATTCTATGGGGTGAGTATTCTCGAGGAATTAAACTAGAGCATAAGGGAAATTAAGAAAATATAAAATTCCTCAAGGGACGAATGCATACTCTTAACTAAATCATTCAATACAGAAACCATTTACAGCCGTATAAATATAAGCATTCACTCATTATTTCCAGTTGAAGCACAAAGAATGAAAGAAACACTTCTTAGAACCATAAGGTGTGATGCGATTGCTGAGAGGGGTGCTCGTTTCCACCCAACCATAGGCTCAGTTACTCCCACTAGATTTATCACTAACCACCCCCGAGCTTAGGCCACAATGCTTTGAGATTCAATCTCTTAATTCTAGCTCATAGGAAGTTAGGGACGAAGGTTACGCTCCTTCTCCCTATATAGAAATATATGAGGATGAAGGTTACTCTCCTTCTCTTCAATCCGTCTCCAGTCACTGTGATCATAACTCACTTTTTGCTTTCAATCATTCCTTGGACCCGAGAGTTTCCTCTCTCGTCTCTGCATTTTTCCATAGCTCTCCTCTGCCCACCCCCATGCTTCCTTTATTTCCTTCCTTAGCAAGATTGTGTGTGGCTCAGATCCCCAGTCTGTGGTTAGGTCTAAAATCCTTCAGATGGGCGGTTTGCCCCATACCCTCCTTAACTCTTCAGGAGGCCTTCCCACCTACCAGCCTTACTGAAATTCATTTCGAGTCAGAGGGTTGTTATGATATTGAGCAATTAAAAACCATCATAGTATTGGTTCGATGGAGGTTAATGCAACCCTTCTGGGTCCCCTCCATCGCCTTTCCATTAGAAATCATGGTCTCTCTTAGCACATCCCCTTCTCAGCAGTCATACAACATGTTTTCATTATCTATTAAAATAACAGGAATTACATTCAACGACCTTTATACAAAGGTCCACCAAATCAAACATTCACACTTTGAGTTTTCCATATTTCTTGGCCAATAAATTTATATTTATAGACTAGGGAAAACAAGGTGTTACACTCTCAAATCCTATAAAAGGAGGAATTCTCATGGTGAAAAGGAGGAGAATAATCAACAAAAATGATTGTCATTTTGATCTTGAATCTTTCAAGCAGGGGGGTGGACAAGGAGGACTTGGATAGGTTGTTGCAACTGCATCTACATATTGTAAGTGACTTGAAATGTTCTCGTTAATATATGCTTGGCCTATTTCCTTCAAGTTTGTGTATGGTTGCATATACTTGCCTTTTATTGATAAATTTATTTTAAACTAATCTTGGTAGAGTAGGAAGTAAGTGTTGTCTTTGCCATCTATTGGATTGCATATATCATTAAGGAACTTGAAGATCAAGTTCAGCCTGAACTAAGCAAGGACAAACTTCAGAAAAAGGTGCATCATACTTTCTTCATCTTTTCCCTTTGACTAGTTTAACTACATTTAAAGGAATGTTAGTGTCCAATGTTAGGATCTTTCTATATTGGTAATAGGGGTCTAGAATCCAAGAGGATATTCACCTGTATGTGGGGGAATTTTCCTACAACAATCTAGTATTGGGTTTCCTAATTCATATCTTGTATTTATTGTGTGGACAATGTGTTTATTTTTCTATTCTTTCATTTTCATTTTAGTTATTTCCAAAATTTGAGCACTAAGATAGTAAAAATAAATCTAAGATCTATGTCAATAAAATGCATAGTAAAATATTTTCAAAATATTGTAAGATTTGTTGGGATGAACATTTCCAATGGAATATCCATGATATTTTACAGATCATATTGGTATCAGACCAATTACTTTTGGGTTTTTGTGAAAAGTTTCAAGATCTAGGAATTAGCTTAATAAGGAATCATAGAACACTAGCCATTGTGTATGAATCCAATCATAACAACCCTCGGGATGATTTATAAGAGAGATTCAGGAAGCTCGAAAAAAAATCCATAGATATCTCTTGCTGCAACGTGGTCCTTCTTATGGTGGCTCTAATGAACAAGTTTGGACCTTTCAGGGAGGTTGGTTTCTCTAACCCAAACCCACATGATATTCATCCTATTGTTGATGGTTTGGGAAATAGTTTTGGATGGTCTTGTAACTAGTTCCAACCCTTTATTTTTTTTCATGCGCCTACTCTTCTATGTTAGATAATTGAGCCCACAATACCTCACTCTACTGTCCTTTTTTTCTTGTAGGTGAATTTTTTCATTGCAATCATGCAATATAATCATTTTGGTTTAAATATTTAGAATTAATTATTATATAATTTTTCATCTATCTTGGTACTTTTTGGATAGAAAAATTGGAGGAATTGGCTTGAAGTGCCTATTTTAGGGGTAGTTCCCAGTTTGGTGATTTGGGGTATGGAAACTTCTAGAGCTAGTTTGAGGTATCTAATAACACTTTTGGGGTCAAAACTATGTGAACGTAGCTCCCAACTCTTCTATGTTGTTCTACACATCGAAATATTTCCAATGGTGCAACGATCACCTCATTCAAAATTCGTATGAGGAAGTTATTCCTTCCTCAAGTTGACTTACCCTATTGACCACCATGGTATCAAGTGGATGACACATCATCCCTCATTAATCACACATGTGTGGATAGTCATATGTGTACTTTCAAGAATACTCTAGAGGGTCCAAAACCCTAACACTAATTGATGGTTGAAGCATGCAAAAACCTTAACATTAACCCTAAAATCTAGGAGTGGGATATTAGAGCATAAATAGGAGGTAGAAGATTTTGTAGCAGCCATTTAGGCCATAGTGTCCATGGAAACTCCATAGTGAGTGTCCGTTTGTTTGTACTTTCATTTCTTAATTGAGGAAAATAGAGCATATAATAGGCATCACCTTCTAGTTGGTTTTATCTAGTATTGTGTTTCCTGGTTCATATCTTGTGTTTCTTTTTGTGAACGATGTGTTCATTTGCTTGTTCTTTCATTTCCATTTCAGTGATTTACAAAATTTTAGCACTAATCTAGTAATAATAAATCTAATATATAAGTTAATAAACTTCCTAATAAAATATTTTCAAAATATTGTAAGATCTATTAGGACGAACCATTCCAATGGAATATCCATGAAAATTTATATATCATATTGGTATCATATCAATCAATTTTGGGTTTATTTTGGATGTTGCAATATCTAGGAATTGGATTAAGAATGAGTTCATATAACCATATCCATTTTGAATGAATCCAATCTTAACCACCCTCAAGATGAGGTAGAAGAGATATTTAAGAAGTTGGAAGAACAAATCACATATATCTCTTGCAACCTGGCCCTCCTCATGGTGGCTCTAGAAAATAAGTTTGGACCTTTCGGGGTGGTTTGTCGCTCTAAATTAGAAGTTCGATTAGATGAAAAGTTAGGAGGTATTAAAGATCCAAAGCCAGAGAAACCAAGTTCCAATCTCATTAATTCTTCAAAATATCTATTTAAAATGTCAGCCAAAGTGGACATCAAACCTTAACAAGGTGAGATTAATGTTATTAAGTGGAATCATTGGTTGCAATAGTTAGAAGTTTATTAATATTTCCATATTATATAAGAAGAGAAAAAGTTTTCATTTTTCAAACTAAAATTAGAGGTCCACGCACTAACCTAGTCGAAAATCCAAACAGAGACACTTAGGCTAGAGGGTGATCCACCAATGACTAAGTGGGAGGTGTTTAAAACCCTTGTCAAGTCCCAATTCTACCCTGTTGGGTATGTAGAGGACTAGTGGATCCATAGGCATCACTTTAGGTAGATGTAAGGTAATAGTGTGCAAGAGTACACCACTAATTTTAGAAACATGGTGATTATGTTGGTTATATCTCCCAAGAACCTAGACATATTATTCAAGTATATAGGGGCTCTACATAGTCATTTATGGAAGAAAGTGATTCTCTTTAAAACTAGGAAAGTTGATGATGCATATATATAATCACAATACTTGGAGAATACAGGTCATAAGAAAATAAAACCAATTGGTTCCAAATTGAAGGACCACCGAGATGCTTCCAAGGAGGAGAAGAAGAAGTGGAAAGGAAATGAAAATAAGACAATATCCTCCTCATATCAGTGAAATGATCCAAAAAACCATTACAACCATTGTAATATTGTTGTTCAGACCAAATATAAGTGTTGGAAGCTACATCCAAAGATAAATATAAAGAACCATAAGAAGGATCAGTAAAGAAGAACCTGCTAGCCATGGATTCATGCAACCTAGTAGAGAGAAGCTTAGTTGTGGATGAAAATATTGTTTGTAATGTAATGAAGAAGGAGGTGAACCTAGGTAGCCTTCATCACAAGGACGATAAGGATATGACTAAACTCTTCCATATTAATATATAAGAATAAAATACCAATGTGGATGCTCTATTAGATTATGATTCATAGGCTAGGATCATAACAAAAGATCCATTCCACAAGCTTGGATTCAAAGTTCATGGTCATCCTAATCCATATCCATTGGAATGGGTAAATCAAGATTCAAATATCAAGGTCACTAAACAATGTATGATCAAATCTTATATAAGTGTATACTATATTGATGGAGTGGAGGTAGATGTAGTACCACTTGATGTTTGTGGTGTAGTGTTTGGAAGCCCCTACATGTATATGAGGGATGCAATATTCATGAGGAGATAAAACCAATATAGTGTGATCAAGGATGAGAAGTCTTTCATCATCAATGCACATCTTTATTTTTTCCCTTCCTCATATTCCTAATGAATTCTAGGTCCTCTACTTCGAAAATATTAGCATAAGTATGTTAATTATCATTAGAATAAACACCTTGGACAAAGGATTTCTAATATGGATAAAACACATTCAAGGAAACTAGCACCAACTTTGTAACCTACACTATTATCCCCATTGTAGTCAACTGATATCTCAACTCTATGCTCTTGGCTAGGTATCTCACCACTATATAAGTGTGCTGATAGGGGAAATTCCCCATATTCAACATTAGAGGTTATCCATAATGAAAGATTCCAATTAGACCTCACATTGTTTTGAATAGGGAACCTATCTGAATTCTATCCTGTTAACCATTATTATTTTATGATTTTGAGGAATAAATTTGAATTCCTAAATTTAGTCTTAGAACTAACAACAAAATGTTGTCCTAATCTAACAACGAGCTAGGATTTGGTAGTGAGCATTTAACATGAAATAAACAACCATACCAACCAACAGATTAGAAAATAGTTTTCTATGTAATAATGGTCAAAACAATAAAATCACCAATCATTAAATTAGGTTAGCCTCATATTAATAACCAATAACTATTTCATATTCACCACTATACATTGATTGAATCAAAACAATAAGAATAAATTACCATTTGCATGATAATAATCTACAAAAAAAAGTGAAAGTAGTAAAGTCATTTGAGTATAAACAAAGAAGGGGGTAGTCCCCCACCACACATGCACCATATTGAGTCTCCAAAAGGTGGCCAATAATGGATTCTTCTCATTAATAGTTCATTAAATAGTATACAAAGGTGCAAAAGAAAAAATCCCTTCTATATTAGGTTTATCTTATTCATACCCTTGAGGGAGAGGGAGGTTAATCATTTAGATTCCTCCACTTGGTTATCTGGTTCTTTTCTTAGCTTTCCAGTTTCTTTGTTCAATTGTATTTTCTACCATATGAGAGTTTGATTTTTTTTTAGATCAAAGTGGGGATTCTATACTTCATTTCCTCTTCTAGGGCTACTTGTCCATTGGTGATTCCTCTTGTAATTCAATGAAATATATAAAAAACATTCAAATTTACTTGACTTCAAGTCTTCATGGATTGACAAGATCACATCAATGACCATACTTTCCTCTAATGATATTGTTATTGGTGAAATTTTCTCTTCCCTTGTCTTGTTGTGACTTTCATTGCTTTCCTTCCCGTGACTAACTAATTCCACCTTCTTTCATCCACTATCAAATATCTCATGAATCCATCTCTTTCCATATGTGATAAAATTTCCATGATTATGGTAATCAACTTCATAGAAGGTTGACCCATATGTTGATTACAACATATTCTTGCTTCTCAAGCTGTCTTCTCAATCTACAAATTAGACTCTACATATCTGCAACAATTTGTACTAAATGTATCCCTACCTGAATACACATGCGGAATCCTTTATACGATCATGAACCTTTTCCTGATAATTTTTTCAATGATATGCGTCATAATTGTTAGTTGATACATGCATGAGAATGTGTTCCGAAAGTTTCTCCTCAACCAATCAAACTGTCACAAGGTATTCTCCACTTTTTTCATCAAACCACTCCAAGACCTCCTTCCCAAAACCTACAAATGATTCAGAATTCTCGAAATATAGTTCTCTTATATGTAGAGATGTTGCTTAGACTCCCACTCTTCAATATTCATATTTATTGGGAGTCTCCAAGTTGAATGGCTCATAAAGGTGGATGAATTTTCCCTAATGCAGAGTAATATTCACCTTCATCATCTTCCTAAATTATGAAATCTTCCTCTTTGCTTGTAGATTCATCATGATGTCGTACTAATACAAATATCAAGAGTATGACTTCTGGAAGTACTTCACTCATCCGCTCTTCATTCACCTACTCTTCATTTTCTTGTTCTTGTTTTCTTTTCCAAACATTCTTATATATGATATTGATGTTCTCTTTAAAATTTTCCATCATGATTTTACAATCACAAGCTATGTGTCCATAGTTATGGAATTTGTAAAAATTAATATTATATGGAGTCACATGTGAATTTCTTGCTTGACCATTTCTTTCATAAGCTTTGCAATTTACATCTTTATGTCCAAAATTATTACATGTAAAATAATGACCATAAAAGAAGCTTTGGTACCTAGGAGTGAATGATCTTATTTTTGATGTAGTCTTTCTGAATTAATTCCTTGGTTGATCACGATATTATCTTTTGTTGTTTCCTTCACAATGATTGAAGCTTATTTGATACGTGAAAGTGGAGTGTCTTTTTTTATATTTGTCTCTTTCGTATTCTTCATTTTGATTCTTCTCTATTTCTAGAATGTTCTCTTTTTAGGGCTTGAATTATTCCTTCTTGATAGATCCTTTGATAACTTCTGCATAACTCTTGGTCTTATCTTCATTCATCCTTTCCATCAACCTATAACACTTCTCTTCATCTTTCTTTACTGGCTGAGTGGAGTTTCCTCTCTATTCAATGTTCTGAATGAGCTTGAAAACTTTAAATCTTAATGTGACAACTTATTCTTCAATATTTTCACAATATTATTCTTTCTTCACCATCTGCATCTTCATAACATTTTCCGTTGTCTTTGCTTCTTCAATTTGGGTCTTCAAGGTGATGATTTCTTCAAGTTGGGTCTTCAAGGTGATGATTTCTTCAAGTCTTCTTTCTTGTTGACCAAATTCTGCTTCAAGATTATTTAAGTCCTTATGTCTTTCCTTAACATGACTTGTCAACATTTCTTCTCTCTTCTATGCTTCCTTTCTTTGTAATACCATTTCATCTTCCAAACATGGTTTCTATTTCAACTGATCCTTGAGAGTTTCTTCAATTACTTTGGCTTCATCCAGTTGAGATTTTAGATTTATGATAGCTTGACTATCTTCTCCTAAACCTTCCTTTAGCATAATCAATTCTTCCTTCAAAGAATTGTTTTCTCTTCTTTCCTTATTTATCTTACTTAAAGAACTGATTAGTTCAACCTCAAAATCCACTATGACTTCTTCACATTCTTCTTATTTTGAATCTGTCTGGCATGATGAGTGTTATCACTGAAATTTCGTCTGCACATGGCGACAAGAACTCTGCATCATCAAAACAGGACTGAAGTCATTCATGGCACATGATTAATTCCACAGCATGGCAAAAGGGTAAAAAACTATATAAAATGACAAAAAAATTGAAGGGTGCTTTACAGAACCGGGGTGTGCGCGCATATGTGCGTAACAACAACGTACAATGCGTGCATGTGCGCATGATGTGCAGATGTTGGGCGAAAAACCCGGGCACCTGCTAAACGATGCATTTATTGAAATTGGTCGGCCTCCCAACCACTAATGGATCAGCTCCCAAGTCGATTTGACATCAAATCCGAGCTCAATCTGCATGGTGGGCTAGTCAAAGACCTAATTGTACCCTAAAGAGCCCCTTTTCACATTCAAAAGAGGTCACATAATAACCCAATGCTAGGCTATAAAAAGCCATGAATAACCATCACTTTCTCAAGGAATTCTATGTATTGTTATGCTGCTAAGATTGCTAAGGACTCACTCTTTGGAAAAAACACATTTAGCACCATTTCATAGGGCTATCCACCTCTCACTTGAGTGGATATGCTTGGAGTTATTTCACCATCATTCTCATCTTTTTCATTGTAAGGAGAGAAAGTAGTGAGGGCCTCAAGAGCCTTCCATTGGAGAGAGAAGGGACCCAAGTCCCCTTTCTTCTTTGTGTCTTTGGATTTCATCAATAAGATCAGCTTATACATTGGTGATATCGGTCCATTTATATTTATTTTTCATTTTTCCATATGCTCATAGTTTTATTTTGTTTTAAGTTTGTTTTTGTTTATAGTTTTGTTGTTTCTCTTTCTAACCTTTCCTTTTACAGCTGTCATGCCTAGAAGAGCCCAACTGGGCATGTAAGCACTCTTAATTTGCTCACCTAGTGACGAATTGGGTGCAAACAGATTGGCGACCATACTGGGGAGTTCGTATCAATTCCTCCCTCATTTGGGCTTATTTTTCTTTCCTTTTGATTTCATTAACTTCCAGGTTCACAAACCGGCCTCTGCCGATCTGCTAACCAGTCAATTCACCAGAAGATTGGGAGAAATCCATCCGGATTTTTCTTCTCGATTTTTTTCCACAGGTGCACATCGTGCGCGCATGCGCCTGTGCAACAGTTTCTCTAATGCGCGCACGCGCTTTGTTTCTCATTTCTTCCAGCGCACAGGCACCATATGCGCCTCTGTCCACACTGGGGGCCGTGCATCTGCACTAAAATTTCATATTGTAAGCTCTTGGATGTGGGGAAAAATCATTTTCCTTCTTAAGAATGATGATATGCATGCTCTAAATACTGCACCACTTAGACCCCTCAACTTATAAATGGGATAATCAAACAAACATAGGCACTTAGGTGGATAAAAATCATTTTCCCTTATTTTCTTTTTGCCACGTGGATGGCTTGCTTTGGTTCATAAATCTAAGTTGAAACATCAATTCTAATCACATCTAAACTCACATTTGGGACTAGAAATTGCAAGTAACAATCCTGAGTATGCTCTTCTCTTGCGCCATCAAGCGATCTTGAGAACCAGAAAAGGATTGTGAAAACGATCTCATCTCCCTTAACAAAAATTTCAAAACTTTTAGGAGAGGACAAAGGCTCTTTTTGAGACCGCTCTTAGTTTCATTTTTCAAACATATCCTAAATTTGTAACGGGCCCATACATGCCCACATGTCACAAAAGTAGGATAGTTGTTGCAATTTTGCTTTCTTAGATCAAAAAACTAGGAGAGTTTAAAAGTTTGTAATGGGCCCAC
>ML791146.1:73651-104392 GCA_009831015.1 Picea engelmannii
TGTTCAATCTAGGATAGTTTCATGCTTTTTCTAGATTAACTCACACATAGGGAGTTAAAGGATAGTAACGGACCACAATTTCCACATGCTAGTTTCCTAGGGCTTTTAAAATTCCACAAGGTTGTACCAATGACATCTAGCTATTTAGGTAATCAAACTCTTGTAAAGGACCAAGCGACGTCCACATGCAGCAAGGTGACATCTAAATAACTAAAATTTGATACACTTTCACTCACACACAAAAGCCACTTTGTCACTCACATAGCCTCATCTCAAAACGTGGTGGTCTAAGTAGGTTTCCTCCAAAGGGATTATGAAAACACCCCATCTTTTCTTGATAAGACTATCCACTCCCACTTTTAATCAAACGAGGTTCATTTTCAGCCCCATCCTCACAAAACAATTTCATCTAAAATCTTTCTAACAACTCACTAAGTTTTCCTCCACAGGAGGTGCCAAAAGAAGATTTTAGTCTAGGTAGGATTTCCGGGGTAGGCATCCAAATAACCCCCCATTATCTGGTTCTCACAATTTCAAACATAGAAGTTGACAAATAGGGAACTTTCAAATCCTCCAAGTCTAGCGTTCCAATCACCATAAGGAAGGGAGATACCCGTGAAGGGTCGAAGGCCGAGGTCCGGTTGTTCTGTGCGTCCCCCCTTGAGGCACCCACCTCTTGGACGGGATCCAACCCGTGACCCATTTCTTAGGCCGAAAATCTAAATGCCGCGCTTGGACCGAGGTACCTAGTGAACAACTGTAGGAAATCTACCCAGGTGGCGGTTGTGGGCTGCAATCGCACATTGATTGGATTTTGTGTGGCTATTGGGAGGTATCACCAGCTCTTTCGGGATATTACACCCTCTACCCCTCATTATAACCAATTGCTTCATCCTTCACTAGTTTCTCTTCCGGTGACTTCAGACCCCACTGTTGAGAGCTATTGGAAGGTCCAGTTCTTTTTGAGAGGAAGGACGTTACGTCTTCTAGGACACGAGTATTTGCTTTCTATTGATTCCTCCACATGGACAAAACCCTCTTACCCACATATATGTTTCTTTCTCATTTATGTATGATGCACATCTGATTACAGTTTGACTTTGATATACCTATTGTGTAAACATTCAGTAAAGACTCTTGGTTCTATGTTTCTCTCATCACTTGTTGCACACATTTCACACAATTAGTCTGACATCATAGGGGAACCACAGAACCCCCGTCGTTCACGACGCTTGCTCAACCTTCCTCCTATTTTAGGGGGAGTATCTGGTCGTACCCGATCATCGGTACCTCCTTCACACACTCCTGTGAGTGCTACCATCTTAGGATCAACTTTGCTTGGTTCTACCTTACTTGGGTCCAATTCCCAAGGTCACACAGTCACTCGCTCTCCTTTGCACGGAAGAGGGGGACCCACTTCCTCTCAAGGAGGGAGCACCAACCCAGCTAGTCCCCATCAAGGATCAGGTTCACAACACAATATGGATGGAACCAATATTCCCACCCCACTACAGATGCCATAGTTGGCCTCTCTCAACATACCGGATCTTACCAAGCTCACTAATGATCCTATATTGCATGATGCCACATGGCCTGCAATGCCAACCAAACTTCCTTCAGACATACCAAATTTTGAAGGGAAGGCAGGGGATGACCCCGCCAATCACGTCATGACCTTTCATCTATGGTGTTCGTCCAATAGCATCATGGAAGACTCTATCAGACTGCGTCTTTTTCAACGCACACTCACTGGCCCATCAGCCAAATGGTATGTCGAAGAAAAATCAGGGTCCCATACAACCTTTGAATCCTTGGCCAAAGCACTCTTAACTTTATTCCAATTTCCCATCCGCCATGACAATGGTCTAGAACTACTGTCTAACTTCAAACAGACCTCATCCACCCACATCGCTGACCACATTCATGAGTGGCGTAGGCGACGTAGTTTGTGTAAAGCAGAAACCACCAAGCAACAATGTTTTGACTGGTTTCTTAGATCACTTGTCGCTCTCCTTGGTAAGGATGTAGCTTCTACCTTCCCACAATCAGAAGAGGAATCCATCAACAAGGCTCAACAATATGACCTCATTTACGCACAGTCGAGATACTTGTACACAGTACTTCCTGATCTTCCAAAACCTATGCCATTTGGCCAGGACAAACCTGGGATGTCTCACTCAGCAGACGGACTAATAGGTACCACCACACACCATGGTCCACAACCCCAACCACCACCGATGTATGGAACACCTCAATACCCACTGGCATATGGGGGCACTCCTTATTTTCCCCCACCCCCTTATCAACAACCATATCCTGTTGTTATACTTCCACCCATTAGTGGACCACCACCGACACCTCCCATACATCCCCCTATTCCCACAACCAGTGGTACCTCCTCAACATCAGCTTATAGTACTAGTGAAAGCACAATGCCTTCCTATGTACCCTATGGATCGGTACCACCACAAAATCCATACTTTCCCTTTTTGGGTCCTTCACAACCCATGGCTCCCCCACATCCTCATGCGGGGGTAAACTTTGTTCAACCCTCTGCTGCTCAACAATACCAAAATTTTGAACAATTAAACACAGCCAACCCTTCGAACAATGCCAAGAAGAAAGGATGGAATAGGAATAAACAATCCTGGTCCAGGCGGGAATCAACCCCCACAACATCAACCCACCGGGGGAAATCAAAACCAAGGGAACCAAAACCCCCAAGGGGGCAATACCAAGAAATGCCAAGGGCGGAATACTATTAAAACCATCCACCCTTGTGATATTTGTGGTGTGTACGGTCATTATACTCACCATTGCCCTCAGATTGCTGATTTTAAAAGGTTGAAGGACTCTGGGAGCCTTCCCCCTTCTCCTACGCAACCTGCCCCGCAGCAGGCACAACAACAATATGCGCAAACCCCCCCCCCNCATATCCCACATCAAGGTGTCATAAACACCCAGCATGACACATAGCATCCCCCACCTCAGGTGGGCCAATACCATAATCCCAACAATCCAGTAGAACGAACAATTCTCCTCACCAATGAGGAAGAAATCCTTCTGCAAACACACAATCGTCAGTATCCTACAACATCTGAGTCTACTCCTATCTCTGCCGAGACAAACCCCACACCGACGGGACCCCCATTAATGATCCCTCACCCTTCCGTCGAACCACCATTACGCATCCCTCGCATCCCCTTGCGCAGGAATGTTCACAACCCACAGGCTAGGGAAGCACATAACTACAGCTTGGTAGATGACTTAGTGCAATCCCCGGCTGCCATGTCAGTTCTGGAAGTCCTCCAGACTTTTCCAATGCAGCGGAAATCATTACTTTCCACCTTGGGGGCAGTCGACCCTGCAGATACTCGACTCATCACTTTTGACCTTGATAGCTACGAACCTCATCTTCCCGCCGCAGTTGCTATTCAAATACCAGTCAAAATACGGAACATTACCATCCATCGATGTATCATCGATGAAGGGGCATCTACTTGCATCATGTCCAAAACAGTATGGAAGAAACTTGGTTCCCCAGACCTCTTTCCCTCTGCCATCACATTGCGAGTTTATGACGGAAGACCATCATCCCCCGAAGGACTCTTCCAAAATGTCCCCGTAGAACTCGGGGGAAAAACCATTCTCATTGACATTGAAGTTATCGACGCTCAGCTCGATTACAATATCTTGTTTGGCCGTACCTACATGTATGCTATGAAGGAAGTGGCCTCTTCCGTCTTTCGGACAATCATGTTCCCCCACAACGGAAAGATTGTGACCATTGACCAAGTCTCACATTACGAGCCTAACCCATCTGCCAATCTCGATAACATCCTTCCCCTCATTCACACTAACGAAGACGTATATCCACTCATCGAGATGGGTCTTGGTATTTTCAAATATCCATCCTTGTTAGGGACGTACCATGGACCACCCCCGCTCCTTCCCCCTAGTCAAGTATGCATCATCTCATCTAACGAAACTCACCCGGAGGACGCTCATACTCCTCAAGAGGCTTCAGTCACTCCTAACGTCTCAACAGTCACAACACCACTTCCACCGGAGCCTCCTGCGCATTCGTCGACCCCTCCAGTCCATGAATCCACATCCCCTCAAGGGCCTAATCCCATCTGGGAGACAGTGCCCCGACCCCTCACTCAAATTCCCTTCTTTTACCCTCCACCAGGTATATAAGCTTTCCAAGTAGCCGCAATGCTCACACTACCCAATATGGTGTTAGCAATTCCAGTGTGGTACTTACACCCACCTGAGATGGTCCCTCACCCACAGGAAGGACTCCCCATGACGATTCCTGTCATCACTCCCACGACCTCCACTACCCCCATACTCCCTACCCCCCCTGCTACCGCTGGGGGTAGACGACAGAAGAAGGAGCCCACAGCTCCACTTCCTCCGCGTATCCCACCACCTTGTGCCTTGTGTGACAAAGAGGGTCACCAAACCAACAACTGCCCATCACTACCAGAATTACGGAATTTGATTCCCCCCAATCCAACCCCCACACCACCCATTTTTAGTGCTACCACACAACCTTCCGGTAGTAAAGGGTCGAGGACCAAATTCACGTGTGCCATCTGTTATAGGTATGGCCACTACACCCATCATTGTCCGGCACTGCCATGTTTCTGGAAGGCATTAGCTATCATATGACAGGACTTTCAGAACAACCCACGCCCTGCCACGTCCTCCACAACTAATATCACCAAAATTCTCTATGTCACCACTTTAGTCAATGAACGCATGAGGTGTCCCTGCTCTCTTTGCGATTCATTAGCACATTTTACATTCCAGTGTCCTATAATCATTGCATACAGGCAATGTCGATTGGCCCTGCATCACCAACCTGCAGCGGTGATAATTGACCTTACTTCATCACTCGAGGCTCTTCATGTCATTTCTCCAGAACCCGAGGCACTCCCAATACCTCCTTGGTTCTTAGATGAAACATCTGAGGATTTACCCCATAACCCTCCCAACTCACCTACGCATTCCCTTGCAGAGATTACCCATCCGACCACCATGGGTACCCCTCAGTACTTCAACATATGGTTCATGACGAGCGAACCCTCACCATCTGCTCGCACCTCTCCCCTTGCTTCACCAACAGGGGGCAATCACACTAGAGCTAAGATCACTCCTCATGATCCATTATACTCTCATCGTTTTCACTGCGATGAAGAAATAATGGAAGAGATACAATGCCCAGACTCTCCTTGGGATGCACTACATCATTGTGCTCTCTTCCTTCCGCAGGAAGCCCGCATGCCTCCTAGCCACAACTCCATTTACGCGGTCAAAACCAAAGATTTTATCCCATCCGGGCCTATCGATTGGTTCAACAATCCCATTCCGGCCCCAGACGCCTTTGAAGAAGGTAATTTGGCTAACATTTCCCCCACCATCAAAATCGACATTTCCATTAAACCGGGCATTGTCGAAGAAATCATCATTGGAGCAGCTTGCACTCCACAGGAAATCACTGCCTACAAAGCCCTCTTCCAAGAATACCGGGATATCTTCGCCTGGTCATACATGGAGATGCCTGGCCTTGACCCATCTATTGTCGAACATCGTATCGACACCTGGCCCGACATCACACCTATTCACCAGAAACAACGACCGCTACACCCATCTAAGGCCGCGGCTATCAAAGCCGAAATTGATAAATTACGTACGGTTGGGTTTATTTACCCCATCGCTTACACTTCATGGGTTTCCAACCCTGTACCCGTCGAAAAAAAACAGGGCACCATTCACATTTGCACTGACTTTCACGATCTCAATAATGCATGTCCCAAGGACAACTTCCCAATGCCTTTTATCGATCAGATTATCGACGACTGCGCCAACCACGAAGCTCTTTCCTTTATGGACGGATTCTCTGGCTATAAGCAAATTCAAATTCACCCAGCCGATCAATATAAAACTGCATTCATTACCCCATGGGGTACGTTTGCATATCGTGTCATGCCCTTCGGCCTCAAAAACGCTGGCGCAACTTTCCAACGGGCTATGACATACATCTTCCACGATTTGGCTGCAATCATCCTCGCCTACTTGGACGACCTCACCGCTCAATCCAAGAAACGCACTCAGCACATTGATGATTTACGAATAATCTTTCAATGGTGTCGTCAGTACAACATTCGCTTGAATCCTCTCAAGTGTGCTTTCTGTGTCACCGCCGAGCGCCTCCTCGGTTTTATCATTTCCCAAAGCGGTATTATCGTGGACCCCCTTAAAGTCAAAGCCATCATCGAAATTCTGCCTCCTCGGAATTTATGACAACTGCGGAGTCTACAGGGAAAAGCTAACTTTCTGCGACGCTTTGTTCCTGATTACGCTATACGCGCAAATGGTTTCCTTCGCTTACTACACCATGACATCCCTTTTCATTGGGATGACTATGCCCAATAGTCGTTTGACGATATTAAAGCATCGCTTTCCAATGCACCTTTGATCAGTGCACCTGACTATAATCGTGACTACATTCTCTACGTATCAACATCAGCTGTATCAGTAGCCGGCGTCCTTGTCCAGCTTGGAGATGACAATCGTGAACATGTCATTTACTACGTTATTAATAACCTCTCAGGACCACCCCTGAAGTATAAACACGAAGAGAAACTTGCTCTTCCATTTGTCCTTGCAGTTCAGAAACTGCGCCACTACATTCTGCTTCGCACCACCAAGGTCATCGCAGACTCCAACCCTATGCAATACTTGCTCAGCCGTCGCCAAGTTAACGGAAAATTCGCTCGATGGATCGTTATCCTTCAGGAATACGACCTCAATTTTTCAACACCTAAGAGTAAGAAGGCCCTCGTTCTCGCCAAACTTGTCACGACCCTTCCCTCTGACACACCCAGTGCCCCCGTCAACACTGACTTTCCTGACGAACATCTCTTTTACATCACTTCCGATGATCCTTGATATGGTGACATTCTTGTCTACCTACGAGCTCAAAAATTTAGTAATCACCTATCACGGGATGATCGTCGGCGTATTCGCCATCAGGCCCCCCGCTACCTCCTCATCGGAGACATCCTATATCGACGGGGCATTGACACCATTCTTCGTCGGTGCCTGACTATTGACGAGTCCAACAGAGTCTTAAACGACTGCCACATCGGTGCCTGTGGGGGCCATCTTTCGGGTATATCTACGGCTCAGAAGATTATCTGAGACGGTTACTTTTGGCCCACCCTGTTTCACGATTTCATCCATGCCGTGAAACGATGTGAGCAATGTCAGCTCTATCCCAACAAAGCCCGAGCCCCCCCGCCCTTCTTCACCCTGTCATTACTGCAGGCCCCTTTTGTAAATGGGGCATCGATTTTATGACCTGTAATCCCCCCTCCAGCAATGGTCACAAATACATTATTGTCGCCGTCGATTACTTCACCAAATGGGTCGAAGCTATGCCCACTTTCAACAACACCGCTGACACTGCAGCGCGTTTTTTCTTTAACCACGTCATATCACGGTTCGGATTACCACTCTAACTCGTTTCCGACCACGGGAAACACTTCAAGAATGAGATTTTCGTCGAAATCTCATCACGGTTAGGCTTCTCTCACGAGTTCGCCTCACCATATTACCCTCAGTCAAATGGACAGGTCGAGGCAGTGAACAAAGTCCTCAAGACCATGTTACAACGCATAGTTAATAAACATAAAACCAATTTGCATCATATGTTATTTTCCGTGCTATGGGCTTACTGAATGACAGTCAAGACTGCTACGGGTTTCATGCCATTTCATTTAGTCCATGGGGTCGAGGCAACTCTTCCCATCGAGTGCGAAATTCCCACCCTTCGCACCACAATTGAGCTTTTACCTGACACTGCTCCAATAGAGCAGCGCTTGCTGAAATTGGAGTCTCTAGATGAAGATCTTCGATCCTCATTACAGAAAAAGGAGGCATCTAAAAAACGATCCAAGGCTACCTTTGATCGCCATGTCAACCTTCATTCATTTCGCGAAGGCGACCTCATCCTGGCCTATGATATCGCCCATGATACTTTTGGCCACGGAAAATTTGAATCACTTTGGCATGGCCCTTACATCATCCAACATTTCCTCACCAAAGGCGCATACATCCTGGCCTCCCCAGAAGGCCTCTCACTCAAGGAACCCGTCAATGGGTTATACCTCAAGAAATTTTATGCTTAAACGTAGTCATGCTACTTTAGGTTCTTTTTCTTTTCTAGCGTTTTTAATCTTTTTTCTCCCTCATGTAAACTATCCTTTGTGCTATTGACAGATGACTCCTCCACCAACTTACCACATTGGTTACGCCGACGGCGCCAGCCGTTGGACACAAAATCTCGCTTCGGCTGCTTGGGCTCTCTACACCCCTTCACATGAAATGATACATTCCAGCAGCATCTGTTTAGGACCAACAACCAACAACCAAGCCGAATACACTATTGTCATTGACCTCCTGACCGACGCCTAGCATCATCATATTCGTCACCTTAGCATTTTCCTCGACTCCCAGCTAGTCGTTTATCAGCTCAACAATGTGTACCGTGTACGCGATCCGTGCCTCTTTTGCAAATACCTGCAGGTTAGATTATTATCTCGACATTTTGATTCCATTACATTTACACATATTCCAAGAGAATTGAATCAAACAACAGATGAAATAGCTAACATGGCGCTAGATTGGCATATATCACATCAAACTACACATACATAAACATCTCATACATCCTGTCACAGCATATAGGTCAAATAGACATCATCATCATTAACACAAAACATATGTAAAACACATTTAGATCTCAACAACATGTATACTCATATATATATATATATATATGGGCCCATCAGGCCATCCGAATGTTTAGATACAAAAAATATACATTGTCCTGCAGGACCGTGCCACATCTCGATACAAAACTCGGCTCACCATCCTATATAATCAAAAAAAGCTACAATGTACATCAGGGTGCCTCTATCGCACCCCTTGCTGCTCCTCCCTTAGGAGGAGGTGGTGGTCCACCCCCACCAGCCCCAGGTGGTGGTGGTGGACCACCTACAGGACCCCCCTGCTCAGGCGGCAGGCATCCGCTAGTCATCGGGGCGAGCACAGCTGCTCGCCGCACTATCCCCCGCCATGGCGGTGGTAGACCAATGCACTGCTCCAGGAACCCCTCGTCCTGGATGCGGATCCACATGCCCTCAGGCACGTCCTGTAACACCGTCTCTAAACGACGGCGTATGTCATCAACATCAACTTCGGCCACCACCGGAGGAGCATGCGATGGCCCCGCACCAGGGTCATCAAAACGACGCCTCTGCGCCGGTCTCTCGGGCCCTGCTGGTCGCCCAGCAGCCTCATCCCTCGGACGCCTCCCTCCACGTGGCGGTCTCTCTTGCTGTCACTGCACTGGCGCTCTGTACAACTCCACCTCGCGCCCGCGAGGTGCCAAATCTGCACATGCACAAAACAAGCAACAACAGATCATATCAGTATCTATACATCATACATATGAACTGGTATATCAAAAAAAAAAAAAAAACACAACGTAAATCAAAACATACAACACTCAACATACCTCGATCATCAAAAACCTCCCCAAGAGGCAATACCATGTCCGGGTCTCCCCGGAAGTCAACCCCAGCATAGGCGTACTGCAGCATAACCTGCGGCATCTGCCGCCATATCTGCTCCGCCTGCGCAGTAAAATAATGTCCGCCTTCGCCACCACCGTGGCGAACCAAAATCTGGGACCACCGCCTCAAACGCGGCTCTCGTACCCCTGGTGCCTCTAATAGCACCCTCGGGCATAGCATCAACACCCTCTCCAAAAAAGTAGGCCACCAGGATGGAGCCAAACGCAAACTCCCCGGTACCTTTCGACCGACATCGGTCCAGCTGCGCGATCATCCACGCGTGAAGGGTCAAACCCCAGGCGAACCGCTCACGGCCCACCACCACCCTCTCCACCACCAGTAGCTCGCCACCACTGATCCGATGGGTCGCTCGTGACCCATACACCTGAACAATCATCGTTGCTATGCAACGATGCAACAGGGCATCCAACCCACTGATACTCACTGCACTCCCAGCCATGAATTTCTCACCTGAACAATATCACCCGACGACATCCCGCGGGAGAGTATCCCTCGGCAGCACAGGCTCTACCGGCAACGGTGTTCCCCGGAAGGGGAGCCCAGTCAAGAAGTATATATCCTCCACTGTAGTGAAGGGGATCTGCTCTCCTCGCACAAGGAAGCAGTGCCGATCAGGGCTCCACATCTCGAGCAGGAACTGGAGTAAATACTCCTATGCCCATATCAAAGGGCACTCAAAAAACTTTAGCAACCCACTGGCTGCTAAAGACGCTCGAACTGTAGGCCTCGCATTGGCCACATCATCTCGCAGCTGCGACCAGTCTCGCTCACACCATCGCACATCCATGGTCACTGATAACCACCTTCACACAAACCAGAGTCTTATATTAGTTTATGCAAACACCAACTACATCAAAAAGACTCCCCTCTTCACCCTTAAAAATTGCCTCAAAGGTGCGGTTTTACCACCCACAGGCGCGCACACCTGCGCGCCTGTTCACGATACAGGCGCGCACGTATGCGAACCTGTTTTTACCCACAGGCGCGCTTGTGAGCGCACCTGTTCACAATACAGGCGTTCTCTAAAGTGCGCCTGTCAAAACTCACAGGCGCGCATTAGTGCGTGCCTGTCCACCTCACAGGCGCGCCCCTATGGCGCACCTTAATTTCCACCTCACGTGCATCACTGTGCGCTTATTCAGTGGACAGGCGTGCATATATGTGCACCTTCCACTGAATCGCCCGCGCGCGTGGACCCACTCCCTAGGAAAATTTCCCTTTAACCTCTTGTATGCCCCCCCGTACCTACCTTGCCCAAAAATTAGAAACCTATTTCTATGCAGGACGATCAGACCACTAACCTGAAACTTGCACGCCGTCGATCAGGTACCTTGTGTTCCCTGAATCACTCAATCTCCTCTAAAACGGCTCGAAAACTCACTATAGCAGCAGGTACAAATGAGGTGGCAATGTGGGCCCTACAGCTATATATAGGCCTTTTGCCAAACTTCCACTCAACATTCTGGGAGCCCACGGTGTCCATTTGACAAACCGTCTTCAGCCACGGGATCAACATCCCGCTGCCTACGTCATGGCTATCCTTGGGTCACTTTCCATCCTGGGCCCCCGGGGCGCCTTTTTTCCATATTATGGCCAGGTACGCATGCGCATGGTCACATTTATCCAATACATGTTCATGCTTTTGATTCTTTTTCAGATATTGTTCACTTTGGTTATTTGGTTGTTCTCTGTGCAGGTACTTGATCATCACCTCTTCACATCATTCCTTCAGGTATATACTCAGCACTGGCATGTAGTCTCTCCCACTGTATTGCATTTACATTTCCAATCACACCCTCTGATAATTGGCCTTTAGGATACCCATTCCCGTCTCTGCAGTACTCACACCTCCAGTTGCATCTTCAGTACTGTCACCCGATAGCATTCTCCCTCACATGAGTTGTCCCATTCATAGCACCTTTTGGCACTTTTGACACTCATGCTGTTCTTCATTACCCTTTAGGGATGGGAGTCCTGGTAGTCTTTCATCATGTTGCAGATCAACCACATACTTCTTCTCCTCATTTTTCTAGCTTCCCATATGGACTCCCAGATCATCGCTTGATGGTTATGTTCTTTTTTACCTGCACCTTCGCAGGATCATGAACCTACCATTTCATCCACCATCAGTTTGCCCATCTGCGAACCTATCTTCATTTCACCCACCTCATACAGAAACTCGCCAATGGGGCCCCCACCCTTCATCATTTTTCCAAGAAATTTCTGCCCTCCCTGGGGCACTCATTCCACACTGGGGCACCCATTTCTGTGTTTGTACATTTTTCCCAAATTATTCATTATTTATTGTACAAATGACTTTATTTCCAACCATTACATTTTCTTTTGTCGTCATCGTTGGCAACTTGCTTTTGGCCACACGCAACCCATGTCACCCTTGGTTGGAGCATTACTTATCATCTACCCTTGCTGGCATCGTCCATATCTTCAGAGTACTCCACAGGCCACTTACCTCTACCCTTGGAAGTTGTTCACCTTGTCCCGCCTCTGGCACAACTTATCCTCGGTCTTGGCGTCCCCCTGACCCTCGACCTTGTCACACGGTTGCGACCATTGTTTACCTCATACATCCTCTAGACAAGGGCAGTCTTGAGTCTTCCCACTTCTTGACTTTGTCCAGGTACCTCTGCCACTTCCTCACCACAGTAGATTCCATGAAGCCCTTTTCTTCTGGAAGTCGCGTCCCCCTTTTGTCGACATCAGCATAATTTTCCAAAAGGGCGATAGTATCTTGGTTCTCATTTTCCATTCAATGAGAGATCTCGGACGACACAGGGGGAAACACCATTGCTCCCTGATGTCATTGATCCCCATAACATTTGACACCAACACTTTCTCATGTTGCGGTGGGTCTTACTTTGCGACTATTGCAGTTATTATTATCAGTTGCCGAAGACCTTTGAACTTGGCAGGGCCATCACTGCCCGCATCATCGTCGCTGCTTGTTACTGCGATCATTGCCTATTGTTCAGAGTATGTTCACTTGCAGAATTGTCTTCTGCCTTTATCATACCTCCCCCGAGGGCGCTGCAGTTGTCTACACATACATTTCCATCATCTTTTTTTAGAGTTACATAATACGAGCATGGGGCATGCCCACCTCGTTTGTACACAGTGGTATATTGTTACACACCTTCTAGAAGGTCAGGTTCTACCGGTTCCTTTCTTCTCCAAAGGATTGCTCTACACAATCCCACTATTACTCTTCCTTACAACACCATTCTTAGTAAAAGAAACATTGATGGATTTCGGTTATACGTATGCTCCTAACCTCATCCATCAGGGGGCATCTGTTATCACTGAAATTTCGTCCGCACATGGCGACAAGAACTCCGCATCATCAAAACAGGACTGAAGTCATTCATGGCACATGATTAATTCCACAACATGGCAAAAGGGTAAAAAACTATATAAAATGACCAAAAAATTGAAGGGCGTTTTACAGAACTGGGGTGCGCGCGCATATGCACGTAACAACAACGTACAATGCGCGCATGCGTGCACGATGTGCAGCTGTTAGGCGAAAAACCCGCGCACCTGCTAAACGACGCATTTATTGAAATTGGTCGGCCTCCCAACCACTAATGGATTAGCTCCCAAGTCAATTTGACACCAAATCCGAGCTCAATCTGCATGGTGGGTTGGTCAAAGACCTAATTGTGCCCTAAAGAGCCCCTTTTCACATTCAAAAGAGGTCACATAATAACCCAATGCTAGGCTATAAAAAGCCATTAATAACCATCACTTTCTCAAGGAATTCTATGTATTGTTATGCTGCTAAGATTGCTAAGGACTCACTCTTTGGCAAAAACCCATTTAGCACCATTTCATAGGGCTATCCACCTCTCACTTGAGTGGATATGCTTGGAGTTCTTTCACCATCATTCTCATCTTTTTCATTGTAAGGAGAGCAAGTAGTGAGGGCCTCAAGAGCCTTCCATTGGAGAGAGAAGGGACCCAAGTCCCCTTTCTTCTTTGTGTCTTTGGATTTCATCAATAAGATTAGCTTATACATTGGTGATATCGGTCCATTTATATTTATTTTTCATTTTTCCATATGCTCATAGTTTTAGTTTGTTTTAAGTTTGTTTTTGTTTATAGTTTTGTTGTTTCTCTTTCTAACCTTTCCTTTTACAGCTGTCATGCCTAGCAGAGCCCAACTGGGCATGTAAGCACTCTTAATTTGCTCACCTAGTGACGAATTGGGTGCAAACAATGAGAATATTTCTTCTTGTTCTGCCTCTACATGTTCTTTAATATGCTATGGATCTATGATGTTCCAAGATCCCTTGGAGTAGAGATTATGTATCTTATCTAGCTTATCCCAAAGCTGTTTGGTTGATGAGCACTATACCACATTGACTTTAGCTGAATTACATAATCCTACCAGGATTAAATACATTGTAATTTTGTTATTCCTTTTCAATTCCTTATTGGATGTAATCTTTGGAGGTTTATTTGTAGTAGTGTATCCTGACACAACTAATTGCCAAACATCATACCCTTGTGCCTATAAAATAAACTTCATTATTGTTTTCCACAACTCATACTTCATACCAATCTAACCATCAAACCACGATGTTCCATTAAATCTATATCTGTTATCCATGATATCCATGATCTTCCTTCCAGTGGTTAAACTGTTTTTTGAAGGAGTCGACTATGATACCAATTGTTGGAATATTCACCAATACTAAGAGGGGGTTTGAATCAATATTGAGAACTTTTTACTAATTTCAATCAAAACATTAACTTATCAATGATTCCATTCACTTATGATTGAATTTAAAATATCATAATCATATAACCATAAAAAATGTATCACAACATATAAAGGTACAAATATACAAATATTTTACAAGGAAAACCAATTGGGATAAAACCACATATTTCTTTCTTATATATCAAAGATTACATTCATAGGAAGCACCAACTTCCAAATTCTCCAGCACTTATTGGAACGAGGCTCCAACCCCCTATTTAGAGGCTCCAACCTGAAGGAATCTACAACTCCCTGAATTCTCTATATCTAACTGGAAGGCTTGAACCCCCTAGTTTGCAGGCTCCAACTTGAAGGAAGCTCCAACTCCCCATGTTCTCTAGATCTAACTAGAAGGAGGCAATCAAACCCTGATTTAGAAGCTCCAACTGCTTGTGTTCTCTGGTTCCAACTGGGAGGAGGCTACAACCCCCTTTCCTTACCCCGTCTTCCCACCCTAAAATATAAGTGTGGACTCAAATTGTCACTACCACTGATCAACCTATAACTAGAACTATTACTCATACATCAATATATCATTGTCACTGTCACATCAACTTGTAACTGATGATCAACCAATCATCCAAACTGCCAGTGTCCTTGTGTCACATACCCACTACCTAAATCAGATTTTTCTGGTCTTCTGTCGAATCAGAAGCCCTAAACATCCATGGAGGACCAGCGTAAGATGGCTCTTTTTCTCTCCCAGCTCCCATGTGGTCATGGGTCATGATCACAGTCCGAATAAACGTAATACCTCTTTCAGGTTACGCACCTCAGTGCTACAGTGATGTTGAGTCGTTTGACTTGGCAACCACCGAATGCCGACAGGGCTAGCGATCAGCCAATGGGGGTGAATCCCAGCAGGGCCAGAGAATAGCTAATGAGAAATGGCCCCATTGTGCGGTTAAGTGGAATACAGGTGGCAGAGAGAGAAAAGAGACACGGTAGTCATCATGACAGGAGGGGCCCCACTTTACATGCCACACTATTCTGGACCCCCCCCATTAAAGGCAGAATGGCAAGGGGGGTCCGGAATCCACCTGAGATTCGTTGATCATGATGAATTAATCTCGACCGTTCAAGAGTTGCACGTCCAATTCCAGACCTCCCCCCCCCCCATTAAAGGAAGAATGGAAAGGGGGCTCTGGAATGCATCCTCCACCGTAGATCGGGGTGGGTGGACTCTGGCCATCCAGATCTATTCACTACTTACCCTAATGCGTTCTCGTGCCCCAACATAAAACTGACATCTCTTCCTCACATCAGACGGTCGTTACGGACCTTGAGATTTCCCAAAGGAATATTGTTCGTCCATCGGGACTTAGCCACATGCTATTGTCTCGACATTATTGATCGGGATTTGTCAAGGAAAGAGCCCGATTTTTTGTCAGCAGAACTCCCGAATCCCCGATCCCCAATTTCCCGAAACGGGTAATCTCTCAACACGTCACCTCCTTAAATCGGACGGTCCACAACTGCTCCGGGGTTTCCACCCAGAAAAGTCCCGAGCCCTTGTCACCAAGACTCCCGATCTCGCAATTCTCGATTTCCCAAAATGGGAGATCTCACGATGCGTGGCCTCCGTTAATCGGACGGCTCAGATCAATCCCGGGGTTTTCACCATAGAAAACACTGAACTCTTGTCAACAGGAATCCTGATTTCCCAACTCCCGGTTTCCCGAAATGTGTGATCTCTTGACACGTGGCCTCCATCAATCGGACGGCTAACATCAATCCTAGGGTTTTCACCATAGAAAATCCTGAACTCTTGTCAACAGGAATCCCAATTCTGCGATTTCTGATTTCCCGAAAATGGGAGATCTCATGATTGGTGGCCTCCGTTAATCGAACGGCCTAGATTTATTCCAAGGTTTTTCACCCCTATACACTGGAGTTTTAACCCTCGGGTAACTCCTGACATATCCAATGGCTGTCGGGTTTTTCAGCTAAGATCTGACGGCTCATAATGGTTCCTACCCATGCATTCTTCCACGACTCCCTGGGTGTGGTAAAGATCCACGGTCCAGATACTCTCATGAACCTTGGGGATCTACGGTCATAAACAATTCACTACCCACAAAGACATAGGAAAACCAAGTGGTACAACATTTAATGCCCTACTTTCTCCTACTAATCTAATGGTACTTTCTCCTACTAATCTAATGGTCGTGGGGGACTGCAGATTCCTCGACGAAATATCGTCCGTCGATTAATACCTATAAGGTTAAGGTACTTAAATTTCCAGCTCCTTCCTCAGATCTGATGGTCGTGAGTGACCACAGATCTCTCGATGGGATCTCATCCATCGATTTGTTACTTTATCCTTATACTGTCATCTCGATTTTCAAGAGGATCGTTCCTCCTTATGCAGGGTTACTAAGGCCTTATGCCTTCACAACTGCCTTCCCGGTTCTTGATGGGATTTTAAAGGAAGGTATTTCTATGGGGAGAATTACTCAGGGTACTACATGAGGTATATAAGGATGTTGTCCTCCTGAGAACCAGGCGTGAAGTCTGAATTGGATCAGTACGCACAAAAATAATGAATTCATGAGGACATAAAACATACGTAGTCTTTCCATATAAATATACAACTACAAGTACTGATCAAAACACCATACAATCATTCTTATAATGAAATCATTCACAGTTTCACAACTTATGAGCCTAATTATCAGAATAATCATATATATATTTCAAAATGCCATAGGAAAAACACTTATCAGAAATAACACCAGGGGTCAAGCAACTGCTAAGAGGGGCGCTCGTTTCCACCCAACCATAGGCTTAGCGACTCCCAGCAAATTTACCACTAGCCACCCCCAAGCTGAGACCACGATGCTGTGAGACTGCATCCCTATTTTCTAGTGACCACGAGCGAAGGTTGCAATCCTTCCTCTCTACTATCACTCACTCTGCATATTGCCAGAGTTCTCCCCTCGCGTCTGCCTCCTCCCAATTGCTTCTACCCCATGCCTTATCCTCTTGCGAGGTTGTGTGTGGCACGATTACCCTCACACTAGCCAGTCATGATGGCTCTACGGATGGGAGGTTCACCTCCCCATCCCTCATTAGTTCCCGAGGAGCCGTATACCTACCAGTCTGCGAGGCATTTAATTCCGGGCCAGCGAGCCACTTTTGGTTCTCCGGGCCAGTGGAGTCCAAATACAGTATTAATTCTCAGTGGAAGTTAACGCCACCTTTCCAGATGCCTTCCACTTCCATCGTGGTCTCTTTTTCTCCACATCCCCTCTCAACATTCCTACAATAAATTCAAAATGTTATTCACATTCATTGAACTTTTCCTCAAGGTCCATTTACATTAGATATTCACATTTATGAGTTTTCCATAGTTCTTGGTCAGTCCATTTATTTTTACAAATTGGGGGAAACAGGGTGTTACAATTCCCTCCCCCTTAAAAGGGAACATCGTCCTCGATGTTCTTATCTACTAACATGAATTGCATGTACAAAAGTAAACAAAATCGGATATCCTGTCTCATGGCATCCTCCATTTCCCATGTAGCCTCATCTTGGCCAAAATGTTTCCACTGCACCTTGACCTATGCAATGGTTCTATTCCGGAGTGGGGTTTCCTTTCTGTCCAGTATGCATTGGGGTTCTGGTAGAAATTCTCCCTCTGGTTCCACTTGGATCACAGACCAGTCAATTATATGATTAGCATCATGTACATATTTCTTCAATAATGAAACATGGAAAAAATTATGTGCTTTTACTGTGGGAGTAAGTGCTAGCCGATAGGCTACAGGTCCCACTCTATCTAGAACCTCAAAGGGTCCACAATACCGGGGTGACAACTTGGCACAAGCTCCCATTCTTAGGGAAGTCCTTCTGGGCTTAATTCTGAGATATACATGGTCTCCCATTTTGAACTCTCTTGGAGTTCTCTTTTGATCAACATAACTTTTCTGTCAGTTTTGAGCAACCTTCAGATTTTGTTTTATCTGAGTCACTTGTTTTTCCATTTCTTTCAACATGTTGGGTCCAAAAGAAATCCTATTTACAGGATTACTCCAGCTGACTAGATTATTACACGGTCTACCATAGAATACCTCGAAGGGACTCATCTTTAAGGATGCTTGGTAGCCGTTGTTGTAGGCGAATTCTACCAATGGCAGGTAGTCTTCCCATTTCCTGGGTTGATGAATTACATGCATTCTTAACATATCCTCTAATATCTGATTCACTCTTTCTGTCTGTCCGTCTATTTGAGGGTGATAGGTGGTGCTAAACAACAATTTGGTCTCCAAACCAGCCATCAGTGATTTCCAAAAATTGGAAGTAAATTTTGTGTCTCTGTCAGATATTATCTCTTTCGGCATACCGTGCAGTCTGAACACCTCTTTCATGAATATCTGGGCGATATCTATCGCCTTGCAGGTTGATTTGACGGGGATGAAATGAGCATACTTGCTTAGTTTATCCACCAACACCATAATGGCATCATTTTGTTTGGTTGAAGTTGGTAAGCGAGTGATAAAATCCATGGAGATGGTTTCCCATTTCCATTCTCGGATGGGTAAAGGGTGTAATAGTCCTGCTGGGTGTCGATGTTCTGATTTAACCTGTTGGCACTCTATGCATTGGGCCAAATATTTGGCTATGTCCTTCTTCAATCCAGGCCAATAAAATTGTTTCTGGGTGGCAGTGATCATTTTATGCTATCCTGGGTGATCAGTGTAGGGTCTTTTATGTAGTTCATCCATGATGAACCTCTTCAAGTCGTCACAATTTGGAATGTACATTCTATCTCTGTAGGTGAGAAGACCTCCTTTGGTCATCTGGTAGCCTTCATATTTTACTTCAGTGGGTTCTTGCTGTAGGTACAGGGTCATAGTTCGAATGAAGGGATCTGTTTCTTGTGCATTTCTGACTCTGTTCTTGACATCTGTCTCACAGGTACTCACCGCTGCTAAGTGAATTGTTTTCATGCTTCTGCGAAGGGCATCAGCCACCCTATTCTCTTTCCCTTTAATGTGTTTGATTTCAAAATCAAATTCGCTAAGGAGGGTCATCCATCTAGATTGTCTAGCATTGAGATTTGGTTGATCAAAAAAATACCGTAATCCACAGTGATCTGTCATAAGCACAAATTTTCTTCCCAAGAGGTAATGCCTCCACATTTTTAAGGCATGTACTATGGCAGCTAGTTCTAGATCATGAGTCACATAGTTGACCTCATGTTCATTCAACTTTCTGGATTCATAGCAGATCACCTTTCCTTCCTGCATAAGGACTCCTTTGAGCCCTTCCTTACAGGCATATGTGCACACAAGGAAGTTAGCTTCTGGGTCAACGATTTTCAACATAGGAGAATGGGTTAGTAGATGTTTCAAGGTTTGAAATCTTTCTTCACATTGTTGTGTCCACAAGAATTTTGTCCCCTTCTTCTGGAGGGCAGTGATTGGACAACCAATCTTAGAGAATCCTTTTATAAATCTCCTATAGTATCCCGCCAAACCCATAAAGGATATGATGTTTGAGACATCCTTTGGGGTAGGCCATTCCATGATAGACTTGATCTTGTCAGGATCTACTGCTACCCCTTCCTCAGATAGAACATGTCCCAAGTAATGTATTTGCTTCTGAAAGAAGTTGCATTTGCTGAATTTAGCATAGAGTTGATGCTCTCTTAGAACTTGTAGCACAAGTCTAAGTTTCTCTTCATGTTCTTCTCTATTCTTAGAGTAGATTAATATGTCATCAATGAAAACTAGAACAAATTTATCTAAAAATTTACTGAGTACATTGTTCATTAAGCACATGAAAGTGGCAGGGGCATTGGTTAACCCAAATGGCACTACCACAAACTCATAATGACCATACCGTGTCTGGAAAGTGGTTTTATGGATGTCTTCACCCTTGATTCGGACTTGATGGTATCCCAACCTCAAGTCAATCTTTGAGAAAATATACGCGCCTCCCAACTGATCGAATAGATCATCGATCCTGGGCAAGGGGTACTTGTTCTTTATGGTCACTTTATTGAGTTGTCTATAATCTATACACAGTCTAAGGGTGCCATCCTTCTTTTTCACAAAAACGACTGGTGCTCCTCATGGGGACATGCTGGGTCGAATATAACCCTTATCCATCATTTCTTTCAGTTGCAATTTGAGTTCAAATAACTTAGGTATGCTCATCTGGTAGGGTGTCCTAGACACCGGCACCGCTCCTGGTGCGAGCTCTATCGAGAAGTCAATGTCTCTTCTCGGAGGTAGACCTGGTACCTCTTCCGGAAACACATCTCTATATTCTCTTAGGATAGGGTGATCATCAGGGCTTGGTTTAGCACCTTCGATTGTTTTCAACACCTGTATTGCATATAGGGGACATCCCTTTTGGTAATACTTTCTCATTTCTAGAGTTGATATTTGTCTCACCGAGACCGTTTTTTGGATCCCTTGGAGGGTTATCCTTTTTCCTTCTTTTCTCACGCATTCTAAGGTTTTATGGTAACAGTCGAATTTGGTTTTATGGGCAGCCATCCAGTCCATACCAATCAACAGATCATATGATCCCAGGAGTAATACATTAAGGTTTGCTTGGGTGGGGAATTCACCCAACATTAACTAGCAGGCTGATATGACCTCTACCACCTTTATTTTGGTGTCAGTGGCTAACTGTACCAACAATGTCTTAGTTTGTTTTCGTGGCTGTAGCTTACACTTATCAACAACTTTAGGGGCTATATAACTCAAATTTGAACCAGGGTCAATCAAAACATACACCAGATGGTTGAAGATCATACCTTCTATTTCCACCACTGAAGCTTGGTGGTCAGCTTGGTTATTATCCAAGGCTGCATAAATCTGCGACACACTCCTTGCCACATCATTGACTATGGTCACTTCTTGAATGTTATAAACTTTTCGAATGTTCTGTTGTCGGTGTGGATAGTCTCTCAGGAGATGCTCTTCTCCACAACCCCAACATTTCAGAGGTTCTCTCTTTGGGTTATTAGTCTTTACTGGTATAGGTCCAGAATTTTTATTTCCGTCTGATGATTGAAAGTTCTATTGGAGTACACTCTGGGCTAGATAGTTCATCCTGGGGTTCTTCTTGTAGTTTTTAAATCCTGAGGATTTAATCCCCTTTTTCTGAAATCCTAAACCACTCTTCTGTTTCCAGTCTCCATGAGACTCTGCCCGATGTCCATATTGTTCATGACAATATGTTGCTTTTCAAATAGTGTCTTATAAGGTATTTGGCTCGTCGAATTCGATTCGGTTCCGGTATTCCTTGGGTAGCCCACTGATGAAGCATTGAGCCTTTGCCTTCTCTTCTTTGATGTAGGGTACATATCTCAATAAGTCGAGGAATTTATTGACATATTCCTCTATAGTGAGTTGCCCCAGTTTGAGTTCATAAAACTCTTTAGCCTTCTCGTCGAAATATCTTTCCGACAAATACTTCTTTCAGAAGTACTTGAACCGTTTCCAAGACAGGTCCTCCTTGTGGACCCCTTTCATATTCTTAAGGTCTTCCCACCAGATGGAAGCCTTTCTATTCAGATTGAAAGTGGCCAATCGGGCCTTCAAATTCTCTGAAAAATCATGGACTCTGAAATATTTCTTCAGTCCAAGTAGCGAGGCCTTGGCTTCCTCTCCCTTCTTTATCTCACCATCGAAGGAGGGAGGTTTGGCCTTTATGAATTCCTCAAATTTATAACTCTTGGAAGTCTTTTGCTTCTTCTGTTTTCTTCGATAATAGGAACTAGTCCTGCTGCTGGAAGAGCCTTCTGAATCGCTAGCTTCCTTCTCAGTGGAATCGTCTGGAACAGGTCCTTTACCTCTGGGGTGGACCTTTCTTGAGGTGCTCCTCTCAGTATGGCCACTGATACAACCATGTTTATGCACTTCGGGTTCATGCTGCATTTGTCGTTGTAGGTCAGATAAGCTCTGCAGCAACACTACATTAATTTCATTTTTCTTTTCTTGTTCTTTCATCATCCTTTCATTGTCGGCCTTGCAGCTTTGTAACTCAACCATGAGACTCCTCACAGTCTCGGCTAGGTCTGGAGGGGTTCCTATCGCTCTTCTTTCATTAGACTCTTCATCTCTATTGTAGGAGCCTTCGTCCATCTCTTGGTGTGTCACCATTCTCTACGTCTGTAAATTCCCATGGCTGATCGTCCGCTTAGGTGAAAAGACAAATGCTAATTGTTAGTTGAAAGTTAGGTATATTTTTATAATCTATGCATAATTTATAATTCTTTCACATGCATACACAGTCGGGTTCTTGTTTCCAAGTTTTCAATCCTGGACAAGAGAGTTACGTTAGGGGGTTTCTCTTCGAAGGAGTACTTCGAACGGAGATTATGCGCAACTAGTTCATGAGCCCAATCAGGCCGAGTGTTGTAACCATGCTCTGATACCACTTTGTCACATAACCACTACCTAAATCAGATTTTTCTGGTCTTTTTCCGAATCAGAAGCCCTAAACATCCATGGAGGACCAGCGTAAGCTGGCTCTTTCTCTCTCCTTGCTCCCATGTGGTCGCGGCTCATGATCACAGTCCGAATAAACGCAGTACCTCTTTCAGGTTTCGTGCCTCGACGCTACAGTGATGTCGAGTCGTTTGACCTGGAAACCGCCGAATCCCAACAGGGCTAGCGATCGACCAATGGGGTCGAATCCCAGCAGGGCCAGAGAACAACCAATGAGAAATGGCCCCATTGCGCGGTTAAGTGGAATACAGGTGGCAGAGAGGGAAACGCGACAAGGTGTTACACATTATTTTCATCATCCCTATGATCGTTAATGATGTAAACCTATCTGTTGCCTTCAGAGGGGTCAGTGGCCTGAGTTCCTAAAGAGAGAAGGGAGAAGAACTTTTCCTGAGAAAAGAAGTTGCATTTTCCTATGTAAAAACCTTATAAAAAAGGAAGTTCGTAGGTTGCTATATAGGCAGGGTGCGAGAATGACCCATTCTCACAAGTTGCACTATAGCTAGGGTGTGAGGTGTTCGCAGGTTTCTCTATAGATAGGGTGCGATAATTCCTGCATGTGGGAAAAATGAGCGTTTTCTCGAATCTTCTAGAAGGAGAAACTTCTATGGTGAGGTGGCATCTGAATGGTTTGGATCTTACTCGCTTTCATGATTTAGTGGGATCATCCTAACCTCATCACCTTATCCTCTTCAACTTATAAAAGGAGAGGAGTTCTCATGGAGAAAGTTAGCTTGGGTTAGCTTTGTTGGTTCATGAGCTTGTTCTTGATTGGCTTGGAATTATCGGCTTGGTTAGAGTGGCTTTGAGATTTGCTTTGTCAACATAGATTGTGAGTAGCTATCAGATCTATGGTCTTAGAATCCTTGGAGCAAGAAGTGTGTGGGGAACGAAGGACAGTTGGAAGGGACCTTATGACATCAAGGCCATGGTTGTAATCTCTCTTTCACATTTAATATGATACAGTAATATGATTCTTTCCCATAAAGCTAATTCCACTTTATTGTATAACTCCTTGATCATATACATAGATTCACTATTGAATATTAGATTGTGCTTTCTTCACTCCACTTGGGTTGTATTGTTTTCATCTTGATTGTACGAGAGCATTGGAGCGAAGTGGGAGAAACAAAGACCAAAGGAAGCAATAATAAGGTATGTTCCTTGTTCTTGCCTCTTATTTAATTCAATGGTTAGAATCTAGGGAAAGAGTCATATTCTGTCTTGCTTTGTTCTAGATCCAGGTGGATCTAGGGAGATCGGTTTGTGTCTGCACTTATGGATTTATCCAATAACAAAATTGGCGACTCCACTGGGGAACCAATTGTTTCCTAGTTAATCTAGTTTCCCTTGCTTTGATTGCTTGTTTTCTGGTCTCTGAGTCTGTGGGAGATCTGTCCAGGCTCTCTGGATATGAAAGTTCACTCAAAAATTTTGTCCTTTTTCCAAATTTTGTGTTTACATACATTCTTGCATTGTAGCCTTTAGTGGCCTGCAAGAATCATCTAAGTTCGCACCCTACTGTGTAATCCAGTGTGAGGTGTTCACACCCTACCTGTGTCTAGCCTGCGATCTTCACTAATGTTCGCACTGCACCCTATATCTAGGCTGCGAACCCATTTGCAATTTGTGTTTGGAATTAGGATATCCTATTTTTTGATGCCCAGTTTTGCTTTGATCAGCTGGATTGAACTTTTGGAGCCTATATTGATCTGTTTATAGTCTGTTTGACATTCTTTGAGTTGCTTATAGCCATCTTTGCTTTGTTTGGTTTTGAAGGATTAATCTCATTCTTTGAGTGTCTTTCAATTACAAAGCATGTGTTTTCTTTAGAATTGTTTAGGGAAAGATCAGATTTCTTCTGAATAGTTCGCTTTAAAAGAGAACTTTTTAGTTTGGGTTTCTTTGTTTTAAGAAAGTTCATTATTCCTTTTAGTGAAATTTTTGAAACAAAAAGATTTAATTTCTTGCTTTATATTAGATTGGGGGCATTCTTTCATTTGAAGTAGCAGAATTGCATTGGTGTACAGTACCTTTTTCTCATTTCTTGAGAATATTGATATTGATGAGTTTAATAGACTTTGGGACATGTGCATATGGGAATGATAAATGTTTTCTCCTTCTCGTAGCATAGCTTTCATCGAAATGAAACGATTGCATCTTCATATCTTTACATAATTTTCGAGTCAGTCAAAACACAATATTGTCCATGCCATCTTCCTTTTGAGTAACAACATCCATAAAATAAAGCGCTTATAAAAATTGATTAGACATTTTTATCTTTTCTGGTAGAAAACCTACATTAGATTAGTTGTAGGGCTTTGGAATAGGTGTGAAAGATAACTTTCCAAAGCTGCAAACAAACATATTATCTTGTGATAGGGAGAGTTAAATCCACTTACTACATTTTGTCCTGGGAAGCCCTTCTCACACAAGGGTCAAGCACGAGGTCGCATTGATATTGACAGAGTTACTCACCCTGCTTTGTTAATATCAGTGTAGAGATTGCACGTATTACGGGGATCACTCGGAGGTATACCCACAATGATGAGTGGAAGCTTTTTGAGTTGATTTCAGGCTAGATACCCTGCCCTTGCATGTGGATCGGACTGTCGACTGTTCCCCCAGGCTTTATTGTTGTTGGTGGTAACCTTAGTGGCCTATCTTTCTAGGTTCTTTACACGAGGTGACTGTGGAGGGGCAACTCTTCACGGTACCTGGAATCGACGTTGGCCAAACTCACTTGGGCTCCTTGGAGGGTATACCCATGATTATGTGTGGGAGCTTGCACCAGGGTGTAAGTCCGTTAAGTAGGTCGTCAACATAACTTTTCCACCTGCTCTATCTCAGCCCCTTCTTACTTTGTTCCCGCGACGTTTGATTTCATCACCAACTAGTGCGTTCATTGTGAGAAGGTTTTGTTTGTTTTCTTGCTTCCTATATTTTTAGCGTGTGCTGTTTGTTTTCCCTAGTGGACTCTAGATTGGATTTTTTTTTTTCATGGCATCCGTTCTTGAAATGACCAATGAAGGAACCTCTACTCCAGGGGAACCTTTTGTTTTTCCATCTTACAGAAACATGGGTCCTCCTCACATCGCTACTTTGAGCCTTCCAGGTCTCACAATTGGATTGCTGGTGTGGTTGTTTTCCACTCAGGTAATCCTGAATGCAGTAAGTGCTTTGGTCATAAGCACTTCCCCCCAAGAACATCTACCTCATGTAGATCCTTCACCATCTTCACGAGTAAGGTCTTCTTTTCCTTCTTCGCTTGCAAGGTCTTCTTCTGTTTCATCTTCTTCATCGAGCAAAAGTTTTGAAGCTAGTAACTCGATGAATAAAAAGAAGAAGAAAAGAAAGATTAAGAAGAAGAAAATTAAGAAAGGATCCAAACCTCCAACCATTGTCAAACATGTTGGAAAACAACTAGTTACTGTTAATCGTGCTGGGAGTGTTGATGATGTCAAGATCACCCAAACACATTGTAAGCCCAAGTACCCTTGCAGGCTTTGTAAGGGTAGCCATCTTATTAAGGATTGCCCTGGTCTACCCAAGGTTATAGAAGTATGGTCTACACATCCTCGCCAACCCATGTCATTAGCCTCTGAACAACATGATGACGACCCCCCATCAACCAGTCATGATATGGTTGGGAAGAAGAAAAGTAGAGTCAAGTTCCCATGTATGTTATGCAAAGGGAGTCATCTAACTCATATTTGTCCTCATATGGACGAAGCCTCGAAATTACTGGAAGACATGATTGTTTTACAGCCTCAACTTCCAACTACTTATCGCAAGCTTTCTCTCACACCACCTGTAGTTGATGGAATGATCAATCCGGTTCCTCTGTCGGTCAGTCTGGTTGACCAAGTGGTCAATCAGGTCACGTCTTTGGATGAACCAGTAGACCAAGTGGTTGATCCGATCCCATCCTCGGTCAACCCCACTCTCCCGTTAGAGAGTGAAACCCAAGCGATCGATCTGTTTCCTCCTGTCGACCCCATTCTCCCCTTGGAGAATGAAACCCAAGTGGTCGATTTGATCTCTCCATCGGTCGATCCTACTCTCCCGCTAGAGAGTAAACCCGATACTGCCCATGTTTTTCTCGTTGATACAGAATCTCCCGTGCCGAGAGGTGTTCCTCCTTCTCCCGTAGGACCCCCTCCAAGTAACGAGGCCATCCGTTTTGATTGGGATGTGCTAACTAGACCTCGTCTTCCCTCTTACATTCCTTTCCAGATTATAGTACAGGTTTGTGGTCAGGACGTTCCTTGAACGTTGATAGATGAAGGTTCGTCTGTTAGTATTTTGTCCTCTATTGCTTGGCAAGCGTTGGGTTGTCCTCCATTTGCGCCAATTACGCAGAATTTGTTATCTTTTAACAGAAGAACTAGTCAACCTTTAGGGACCCTTCCTCAGTTTCCTATAACTTTGGGAGGGAAAACTATCTTTATCGATGTCATGGTAGTCCAAGACCCCTTGGATTTTGCTTTACTCCTTAGGAGAGATTATGTATATGCCATGAAAGCTATTGTGTCTACTCTTTTTTGTGTGATATCTTTCCCTCATGATGGACAAGTTGTGACTGTTGATCAACTTTCATTCATTGACCCTGCCTGGATTGCCTCCCTGAATGGTTCTTATATGCAGACAATATCGCCCCCACCACAGCTCAATTATGTGGCATTGTCACCCATGGTTTCAACTTCTAATGACTTAAATCTAGTAGTTGACATGGTAATCTCTTCGATAGGGTTGTTAGAGCCTGATCTCTTAACTCCTGTCACGACCCTTGACATGGTGTCCTTCCAGAGTGTATTTCTTCCTTCCAGTGAAGCCCTCTTGGAAGCCATGACCTAGTTTTGTCCCTTGACATGGTGTTCTTCCAGAGCATTTTCCTCTTGGAATCCATGATCAAGAAGAGGTTACAAGGATAGTTTTTACGTCCCTGTGGAAACCTCGTTAAAAAATGAAACAGAGGTTTCGAGGATAGTTTTTGCAACTCTGAGGCAACCTCGTTCAAAAATGAAACAGAGGTCCCTGAGCATAGTTTTCTAATTTCAAGCTCATTAAAAAATGAAACCACTTGAGGATAGTTTTCGCATCTCTGTAGCAACTTGATTAAAAAATGAAATAGAGGTTACGAGCATAGTTCTTATTTCTATGTCAAGCTCATTAAAAAATGAAATAGTTTTCCCCCTCTCTGTTTGAGTCAAGTCCTTCATCTCATATTTGAAGCTTCATTTCATTCTCCTTTGCAGTTAGATGACACGAAGCTTGGGGGGCATTTTCCTCAGCCTCTGGAGTTCATGCTGAAGTGAAGCCGCTAGTTTCTTAAGCTGGGGGCTAAGTACCGACCATCCATGTGTTTTGCGTTGGGAAGTCGCAAGAATAGTTTTCTATGGTTCAAGCTTGTGTAAAAATGAAACCACTTACCTCAAGCATATTTTCCTCTAGTTCAAGCTTGTGTAAAAATGAAACTAGGTCCAAGCATAGTTTTGTTTAGTTTTTAAGCTTGTGTAAAAATAAAATCTATCCCAAGCATGGTTTTGTTTTGTTTTCAAAGCCTGTGTAAAAATGAAAACAATCCCAAGCTTAGTCTTTGTTCTTTCTCATGCTCGTAAATACATGAGAATAAGTTACCGAGCTTAGTCTTTGTTCTTTCTCATGCTCGTAAATACATGAGAATAAGTTACCGAGCTTAGTCTTTGCTCTTTCTCATGCTTGTAAATACATGAGAATAAGTTACCGAGCTTAGTCTTTGTTCTTTCTCATGCTCGTAAATCAATGAGAATGTAATTGAGTATACTTTTATCACTTTTTCGGACTCCTAAAGGTTATACAAAAAAGGAACCCCCTGGAGTTCCCTTTAAGCTCTTTTCAGACTCTCTAAACATGAAAAAATTGCCGAGTGACCTTGTTATTTTCACGCTCGTTAAAGTATTTGAAGAAAACATCTGTTGAGTGATAGTTTATCTCTTTTTCGGTTTCATCAGACTACTTTATGAAAAAGGAACTAAGAGAGTTCTCTTTAAGTGTTTTTCAGACTCTCTAAAAATGAAAAACCCATGAGTTTTCTTTCTTTGGACTCGTTAAATAAACATCGAAAGACCCGCAAAGGGACCGAACCACTCCTTCCTAGGGTTCGTTAAACATACTCTCATGGACTCATCCGAAGGATGAGCTTACATTACAAGCATATGTTATCCTCCTCAAGCTTGCATAAAAATAAAGAGGTACTCGCCAGAAATGGTGGGGGAAAAATTGGGAAAGAATTGTGTCTAAATCTGTATTATGTGGGAGAGTCACTTTTGAACATGACACCTTTTCACTCGCCTTGTGTCTAGGTTGGAAAATCTACTCGTCTCCTGATCATACTCCTATAAGATTACAAATTGGTCTGTGATCCTTGTTTTTGAGTCAGTGTTTCCAAGACAGTTGTCGTGTCGTCAATCCGTTCAAAAAGATGTCCAACCTGAAAAGCCTTCTATTGCGTCGGCCATTTCTACAGTCTTAAAGCCTTCTATTGCGTTGGCCATCCCTGAGTCAGTCGTGAATCACTTATTACTCTAATCTACATCAAATCTTGTTACTTGTTTCGTGTCATTGATGTGGGATACATTAAGGCCCTCCTGTGATGAGTCTTTTCCTGTCGACTTCAATTCATTATCCAGGAATTAGACTTAGAAACTATTTGGTACCTTGGGACTTGCATACCTCAATGGTAGGTTTCCTCGCTTTTGACAGTGGGTTTTCATTATCGACCCCTGATCTAGAAATTCCGTCGAGTGTTCGACCTCAACTCATTGATTCACATTCGTTGGATTGTACCAGAATACCTTGGGAGTTATTGACATTAATGGTGATTTCCCTCGCACTTTTTAACGATATACACTAATGACCAGTAATCAAGTGGTTTCTACCATGTTCGACTTCGACACATGTATTCACATGGTTAGATTTGTACTATAGAGTGGCGGAGATGAAGACCTTGGATATTTTATGATAGATCCAGGTTGTGTTGGAGTATATTTAGTGTACTTTTGCATAGATCCACATTGTATGTCTAGTGGCTATGTTCAAATTTAAGTCTTTAACACATAAATCCACAGTGTATTTTTGGTGGCTATGTTCAGATTTGAGTCATATTGGCATGAATCCACAGTGTATGTTTGGTGGCCATGACCTATCTTACTTGACATGGATCTTCGCATGTCAGCATTTATTCTTTGAGTCATTTGTATTCTGAGTATGGGAATGCCTACCTCAGTGATGATATATTATTGTACTGTATTTCCTTGTTTGTTGGCAGGTTTCTAACTGACTGTTCCTTGTTCCCTACACACACTCGACAAAGTATTTCAGCTATCACTCTGTTCTAACTTCATACTTTGGAGGGCTCTCTGTTACACATTATTTTCTCTATCCCTATGATCGTTAATGATGTAAACCTATCTGTTTCTTTCAGAGGGGTCAGTGGCCTGAGTTCCTAAAGAGAGAAGGGAGAAGAACTTTTCCTGAGAAAAGAAGTTGCATTTTCCTATGTAAAAACCTTATAAAAAAGGAAGTTCGCAGGTTGCTATATAGGCAGGGTGTGAGAATGACCCATTCTCGCAGGTTTCACTATAGCTAGGGTGCGAGGTGTTCGCAGGTTGCTCTATAGCTAGGGGGCGAGAATTCCTGCACGTGGGAAAAATGAGTGTTTTCTCAAATCTTCTAGAAGGAGAAACTTCTATGGTGAGGTGGCATCTGAATGGTTTGGATCTTACTCGCTTTCATGATTTAGTGGGATCATCCTAACCTCCTCACCTTATCCTCTTCA
>ML791146.1:104442-126392 GCA_009831015.1 Picea engelmannii
AGGACAGTTGGAAGGGACCTTATGACATCAAGGCCATGGTTGTAATCTCTCTTTCACATTTAATATGATACAGTAATATGATTCTTTCCCATAAAGCTAATTCCACTTTATTGTATAACTCCTTGATCATATACATAGATTCATTATTGAATAGATTGTGCTTTCTTCACTCCACTTGTGTTGTATTGTTTTGGTATTGATTGTACGAGAGAATTGGAGCGAAGCGGGAGCAACAAAGACCAAAGGAAGTGATAATAAGGTAGTTTCCTTGTTCTTGACTCTTATTTAATTCAATGGTTAGAATCTAGGGAAAGAGTCATATTTTGTCTTGCTTTGTTCTAGATCCAGGTGGATCTAAGGAGATCGGTTTGTGTCTGCACTTATGGATTTATCCAATAACACACAGTAGTCATCATGACAGGAGGGGACCCACTTCACATGCCACACTATTCCGGAACCCCCCCCATTAAAGGCAGAATGGCAAGGGGGGTCCGGAATCCACCTGAGAGTCGTTGATCACGATGAATTAATCTTGACCATTCAAGAGNAAGGGGGCTCCGAAATGCATCTTCCGCCGTAGATCTGGGTGGGTGGACTCTGGCCATCCAGATCTGTTCACTACTTACCCTAATGCATGCTCACGCCCCAGTGTAAAATTGGCATCTCTTCCTCACATCAGACAGTCGTTACGGACCCTGTGATTTCCCAAAGGAATCTTGTCCGTCCATCGGGAATTAGCCACATGATATTGTCTCGACATTATGGATTGGGATTTGTCAAGGCAAGAGCCCAAGTTTTTGTCAGTGGAACTCCCGAATCCCCGATCCCCGATCCCCGATTTCCCGAAATGGGTAATCTCTCAACACGTCACCTCCTTAAATTAGCCATTCCACAACTGCTCCGAGTTTTCCACCCATGAAAGTCCCGACCCATTGTCGCCAAGACTCCCGATCTCACAATTCCCGATTTCCCGAAATGGGAGATCTCACGATGCGTGGCCTCCGTTAATCGGACGGCTTAGATCAATCCTGGGGTTTTCACCATAGAAAATCCCGAACTCTTGTCAACAGGAATCCCGATTTCCCGACTCCTGGTTTCCCAAAATGGGTGATCTCTTGACACGTGGCCTCTGTCAATCGGATGGCTAAGATCAATCCCGAGGTTTTCACCATAGAAAATCCCAAACTCTTGTCAACAGGAATCCTGATTCCGTGATTTCTGATTTCTCGAAAATGGGAGATATCGCGATGCATGGCCTCTGTTAATCGAATGGCCTAGATCTATTCCAGGGTTTTTCGCCCCTATACACTAGATTCTTAACCCTCGGGTAACTCTTGAAATATCCAACGACTGTCGGGTTTTTCAGCCGAGATCCGATGGCTCATAATGGTTCCTACCCATGCATTCTTCCATGACTCCCTGGGCGTGGAAATGATCCACGGTCCAGATACTCTCATGAACCTTGGGGATCTATGGTCCTAAACTCTTCACTACCCACGAAGACACAAGAAAACCAAGTGGTGCTACATTTAATTCCCTACTTTCTCCTACTAATCTAATGGTCGTGGGGGACTGCAGATTCCCCGACGAAATCTCGTCCATCGATTAATACCTATAAGGTTAAGGTACTTAATTTTCTAGCTCCTTCCTCCAATCTGACGGTCATGAATGACCATAGATATCCTAACAGGATCTCATCCGTCGATTTGTTACTTCATCCTTATACTCTCATCTCAGTTTTCAGGAGGGTCATTCCTTCTTATGCAGGGTTACTAAGGCCTTATGCCTTCACAACCGCTTTCCCGGTTCTTGATGGGATTTTCAAGGAAGGTATTTCTATGGGGAGAATTAATCAGGGTACTACCTGAGGTATATAAGGATGTCGTCCTCCCAAGAACCAGGCATGAAGTCTGAATTGGATCAGTACACACACAAATAATGAATTCATGAGGACATAAACCATACGTAGTCTTTCCATATAAATATACAACTACAAGTACTGATCAAAACACCATACAACCATTCTTATAATGAAATCATTCACAGTTTCATAGCTTATGAGCCTAATTATCAGAATAATCATATATATATTTCAAAATGCCAGAGGCAAAACACTTATCATAAATAACACCAGGGGTCAAGCAACTGCTGAGAGGGGTGCTCGTTTCCACCCAACCGTAGGCTTAGCGACTCCCAACGAATTTACCACTAGCCACCCACGAGTTGATACCACGATGTTGTGAGACTGTGTCTCTATTTTCCAGTGACCAGGAGCGAAGGTTGCAATCTTTCCTCTCTGCTTTCACTCACTCTGCATATTTCCAGAGTTCTCCCCTCGCGTCTACCTCCGCCCAATCGCTTCTACCCCACGCCTTGTCCTCTTGCAAGGTTGCATGTGGCATGATTACCCTCGCACTGGCCAGTCATGATGGCTCTACGGATGGGCGGTTCACCTCCCCATCCCTCATTAATTCCTGAGGATCCATCTACCTACCAGTCTGCGAGGCATTTAATTCGGGGCCAATGAGCCGCTTTTGGTTCTCCGGGCCAGTGGAGTCCAAATACGGTATTAATTCTCGGTGGAATTTAACGCCACCTTTCCAGGTGCCTTCCACCGCCATCGTGGTCTCTTTTTCTGCACATCCCCTCTCAGCAGTCCTGCAATAAATTCAAAATGTTATTCACATTCATTGACCTTTTCCTCAAGGTCCATTTACATCACATATTCACATTTATGAGTTTTCCATAGTTCTTGGCCAATCCAGTTATTTTTACAAATTGGGGGAAAGAGGGTGTTACACCTTGTCACTGTCTCTGTCACTGATATACCATCATCAACCAACTCTAACCAGATCCACTCACATGGATACCAAAACCATCACCATACCATGTACATCAAGAATCTACATATACCAAACTAGATACAAAGGTACCATAACATCATTTAACCATGTATCCAGAATGAAAATCAAACCATGTGCCTCAATAATATGCCCACATCCATAAACCATGTCCCATGAGATACCATCAAACATGTGCCATATCACTCATGATATTCCTCAAGCATATACCATGCAAAAAACCATATTCTAGGTATCCAATATGTGCCTCAAGGCATATATAACAACTCACAAAGACACGCCTCAAGCATGTTTCAAACCTTCCAAGGTGCAAGCCTCAAAACACATAGAATAACATATATTTATATTATGTAGAAGTCGACTGCATCACATCTCAGACCATACCTTCTTGGACAGCAACAACCTAGTACAAACATCCTCTCTTAGATCAGTCTTCACCTCACAGGGCCAAGAAGGGTATTGTGTGGGGCCTTGTGTGATGAGGGTCGTACAACCTGTGGGGGTGCCTCACTGGACACCAATATCCTGACCCGCATGGATCAACTAAATTAGGTTTTATCAGAAAACCCTATCTCTTCTCTGCAATCCCAAAAATTTCGCACTTCTTACTCTTTCACTTCCTCAGATTCATCGTTTTTTATTCGCCAATAGATCACTTGTTTATTTAGAATATATTTAATAACTTATGTGTATGGATGTTCTTATGAGAGGTTTCTTGTGGTGTATTTATACCTTTCCAAAGTAACATATTTCCTTAATGTTAGGGGCAACCTGTGCTTTTTTGTTACAACCACTTTACCCTTTAATTAATGACTTGCAACCATTTAAGGGATTTTTAACCATTCTTCAGGGATTCCAACTTCATGACCTCATAAATCCTCAACCATGAGAAACTACATGATGTACCACCTACCGTTGGAAATGACATGATGAAGACTATCCAACTATGACTGTGTTACATGAATTTACATTGTTCTTCATGTCTGTATTCCTTAAAAAACTCTGGACTTCATGACCACACCTCTAGGGCTTCTTATATATTTATTCAAATGCACCCATCACATCTGTTAACATCAATGAAAGCCAACTTAATAACAACATCAATGAAAACCAACTATCCAACACAGTCCAAGAAGAGACTCCAAGAGGATCAGTCTCAGAGATGAGTTTAGAAAAATTTCCAAGGGATTATGTGCCACCAAGGAAGCTATCAGCAAAGCCAGTAAACTTATAGAAGGAAGAAAAGTACACATTCATGGAGCCAGAAATTCCACCAGGATTAATAGTGGAAGTAGACAAGTTAGGTGTAGTGTCGAGTCTAAAGTTTGTGGATCACGACGTGTCAAATGCAAAGATGTTCTCAAACTTAGCCACGAGGAAATATTTGAAGACATTCATCGATCCATAGACTTTGTTTATCATATTTTATCCAAAGACTTGGGAAACATGATAGGTGAAATTGAGAATCCTGAAACTATTAAAAATCCTGCATTTTGGTAGGAGTGTCAATATCAATGCCTATGTGAATATGTCATTAATATGTGCCCATGACAGATACCTATGGCTAGAAAAGATTGTGTCCATTGATTCAGAGATGATCACATAGATAACATGGCTTCTAATGGTAGGATAGGACCCATTCCCACTTTTCACAGATAAGTTGAATGAAAAAACATTGTCGGAGAGGATGAAGGATAAGTTTGGTATGTTCAGAGTAGTTACAAACTCGATGTAACAAATATCAATGATGTCTGCATCAAGTTTTCAATGCAAGTGTTGGCTTGAAAATTGTTGATGAAGTGTCATAGGGATCAAGTGCTGAAAAGTGTGATAACAACGACAGATAAATGCATTGAAGGTGTACAGATGAATTGAGAAATGTTCGTAGTCAACCAGTTCTAGGAAGACTGCAGAGAAGCTAAAGACAAAGGCATGGAGTTCCATTATGCTTGGTTGTTGATACTAATTGCATTAGTGGTTTGAGGGAGACATAAGACTCACACTTTTTTTCAACAACAAATAATCCATGCTCGACAGCGAGATACACTAACGTGTGGCATGTTTCACACAAGGCGAGATAAAAAGATAAAAATATTAGTTTTTATATCTATAATGAAGTAATTAGGGAAAGCATCCAAAGGACACCATGGATATTACCGCAAGTGGTAGAAGCCTACAAACCAATTGTTTGATTTAAGGTTGTTTATTAATTGGGTTGGTTGTTGTTCATTTCAACCCTTGAATCAATTTTGATAGAAAATTATGGTATCCCCAGAAGTGTGGATAGGAAACCCATGTTTTCGTGAGGAATAATGTAATGAATATCAATGAATTTGCAGATAACACTGTCATGGATGGATAGTACATGTTGTACTTTTTCTAGTGATATGTGGTGCATTACATAGTTCCTCACGATTGAGGAGATATGGACTAGTGAAGTTGGAGAACCCTCATGAGTTATCTAGAAGCCCCTAGAAGGTCAAAGAAGTCAATTATTCTAGAAGATCCTAGAAGAATTTTACTAGTCAAAGTGGTTGTAACTAGGAGTTAATCATGAGTAAAGTTGTTGCAATAAGAAAACAATTAAAAATAAATTAGTTGCAATAAGTGGTGAGCTTTCTATTTATGGTAAAGTGGTTGCAAATGGGTAAAGTATTTAAAAGTGGGTTATCTCTAAAAGAAGAAAGTTGGGTAAAACAGTTAGAATATAGCCCCCAAAGGAATATGCTTGGAGAGTATAAATAAGAGAGAAAGGGTCTCTCATTTGGACCTAATTTGAGTACATTGAATATCTCTTTTGTGAAATGTTATGGGTAGGTATCATTGATAAATCTATAGCAATGAGTCTTAAGAAGTGACGAGAGAAGTTGCAGGAGTCGAAGCGACTCTGGGTAATGAACTAGGGTTTTATTGAAGATGTCTGGATGTTGTAGTATTAGAAGGGCATGGACATCTGTGGGCCACAGTGGGACAAAAAATGGATAACCATGGGTTTACTGAAGACAGAGCGTGAATCTATTTCCAAAGATGAAGAAAAAGAAGATCATATCTATCTGTGACAAATTGCATAGCTGAGAAGAGGCTACATGAAGGTCTAATATTAAGAAGGTACAAATAAGCTATCTATAGTAACAAAAGGTATGTTATATGCTTATCTAAAGTAGATCCTTGGTGAATATTTTGATATGGTCATGGAAGATTGAGATCGCGTCCTTGAGGGACTATTTGTTGTACAATATATTCTATATATGAAATATGTACATAGATATATTTCTACTGTATTGGTTGTTTGTTGTTGGGATACTTCTTTGGGCATCTTGTTAAGACATATCCTATGTTATTTAGGAGTATGGTTGAGGTTTTGTGGTTGAGACATAGTGTTATCATTACATGTTGGTTTTCATAATAATGAGAGTTTGATGTATGGTTAATGTAAGGGTTTCCTATATCACATGAGTTTAATAAGACATATGTATGAACCTAGTACATGGTTGTGTTAGATGTACTTTGATATTGGATGAGTATTGTTTCTATCATATCAACTAGTTTTGGAGTAGATATAGAGTGACCAGATAGTGACAGAGACTGAGATAGTGACAAAAATAGAGTGAAAAATATATCATTTGAGATACTATTAGATATTTTTTCTATTTTGCGAGTTGCAGTAAATAGAGGCACGAACATCCACGATTTACAGTAGGAAAAATCATAGACATCTGCATGTTGTAGAATATACAGGTCACGGATCTTGAGGAAATTTTTGAAGAAGATTAGTATAGGTTGTGATAGGATTTCAGTGATAGTTATTATAGTGACAATGTTTATTCAGTGACAGTGACAGGTTGTCTACATTTGACATTTATACTTTAGGGAAGTTGGACGAGGCAAGGATAGGTGGTTGTAGCCAAAGATACTATGGGGTTGTAGCCTCCTTTTGGTTGGAGCCAAAGAATTGGGGAGTTGGAGATTCCCTCATGTTGTAGCATGAGAATTTAGGGGGTTGGAGCATCCTTCTAGTTGTATCTAGAAACAAAAGGAATTTGGTGCTTCCAATGAATGTACTTCTTAAATACATATAAGAAAAAAGATTCTGTGATTTTCTCTTGCATTGGGTTTCCATGTAAAAATACTGGTGTACTGTGTATGTGTATGATTTCTCATTGTTCATGGTTTATTTATTATACAATTTTTGAATGATAATGATAAACTGATCATACTTATATATTGTGGTTAACAAGGATTAAAAAGTACTATTACACATTCACCCCTCCTCTCAATAATCCAACAAAGGTAGGGCGCCATCACACATATGTTCAAGCAAAGAAGGACCCAAGTCAGGAATGGCTTCCCACACGATACAGGGTGACTGCAGAAGAGATGGGACACAACATGGAAGATTGGGAAGTTGATTGAAAGATCCTAACTACATAAACAAAGAAGCTAGAGAAACAAAACCCCGAAGTAGAAGAAATATATGATGATGAAGAAGGAGAAGAGTAACATGAAGGTGAAATAAATGGAACTAGAGGAACAACACAAATGACAATATTGCGCCTGATAGAGAAAAGAAAATAAGTTGACACAGGGAAAACATTCCCACAATGCAATAAAAGGAAAGTTGTAGAGGAAACAACCATTCAACCACTCACAAAATATGACTTGGAAAGGATTGCATATCAAGTTAGGGAAGAAACAGATGAATCCTTTGAGTGTGAAACACAACAACAAGAAGAAAGACATTAGGATATGCAAGCGCAGATTGTTGCGTTGCGACAATTTTTGGAAACAACAAGACTAGAACCAGTCAACATAGGAGAACAAACATAGAAAGTGAATACAATGCAAATAGCATAGGTTCAACCGAGAACATCCCACCTAGTTGCAACATGAGGAGAGGGTCAGGTAATAAAAATAGTAGTAGGACACTTACAGCTCGCCATGACCAAGTTGAAGGAGAAAGAAAAGACACCGAGTCACATTGACTTAGTGTTATCTCAGTTGCATGTAGAATTATTATATGGATTCCAGACAAGCGTGACGAAATAAATTCACGTGCACCTATTGTCAACATTAATGGAGTTGATAAAGGTATTCGTAGACAAATATGTGTTGCACAGAGAATATGATCAACTTAGGAAGATACCCCATTGGAGGAACAAGTGCCAAGGGAGTAAGATTCCCCATTTGAGGAAAAAGTGACAAAGATTAGAAAATCTATTTAGGGATTCCACGCAAAGATCATTGACTTAGAAGCACGACAGACACTAAACACTCCCCCAAAGAAATGGATGAAAACAAAGAATATGGTGACAACTAGAATAGATAATATAAAGAGCCTAGAAGAAGAGTGTGCTAAGATATATGCATAAAGCATGGGAGTATCGATGCAACTGACTGAAGACATGGAGATGTGGGAAATTGGGAAGAAGTTACAAGCTGCATAGGATAAGGCACATAAGTTTAAGAAAGTAATGAGTACATTACCACCAATAGAGATGCTAACAACAATGGTAGAAAACAAAACGATATACTTAGATATGAATCAACTAAGGGAGGAGAAATAGGCTTGAGAACATAAGATCAAGACCTTGCAGGAAGAATCATATAAGGTAACAACAGAACTAGAAAATACGCAGGGTATAGTCAAGTAGATAATACAAGAAAGTGCAAAAAATTTGAAGACTCATATCACTACAAAGACTACCGAAGAAATTGTGCAAAAGGAAACCCAAGTCAAAGAAAAGGTTGCAACGACTAGAGATACATTAGACACATTTTTGGCGACATGGAAGCATGCTTGAAGTGGCCCGAGATGGCCACATGTGAGTGTTGGGATCCTGTTGGAGCAGGCCAGTTTCAGGCAAGTTTTGCGTGGAGGAGCAGATCGTGTGACATTTTGGTAGAGGAGTGGATTATGCGCAAGAAGTAGTTAACGTATTTTCTGGAATCAGCTCATGAAAGACATAAGTAGTTAGGAATTTTAGGACATTTTCCCCACTTTGTAACCAATTTTCAATGGGCTTAGCCCTAAGGGAATACTATAAATATGTAATGGGTTTTTGGGGTAGCCGAGGTTCAAGAGTTGTTCTTTGATAGTAAATGGTTTGGATGTTGGGGAGTTTAGTACTATTTTTTTGAACTGTTGAGTATGAGATGAGTTGAGGATCAATCGAAAGGTATGTTTTCACTAAAAAATAGAACGACATGGGCATGTTTGGGTTTTAACTGAAGATCTTTGTATGAGCGTAGTGCACATGAATGTAATATGAAGAAATAAAATAAGAATCCAATTGTTGTGGACATAGTCCTGTTTGGGGTGAACCACGTTAAACCTCTATGTTCCAATGTGTTTTTTGTCATTATGTAATAGTTTATTCTATTTTTTGTGCACATGTGATGGACGTTTAATACTTAATATGAAGATGTGTTTGATGGTTCTACACATATGATGAATGAGCATATAAGATGAATGTATATTTTAACCTTGTACAATATTTACTGCAAACAAATTTTCAGTAAAAGAACAGAAAAGATACAATGGAAATACAAACATTACACAAAGATTTTTCCCCTGGAAACCCAAACCGGGAAAACCAACATATTCTATATTCATTCATGATAATACATTGTTTAGAATAAAATATACATATAGGATCCAATTGAATCCAAAACCCTAACCCAGTGACATGTATTAGTCAACAACCCTAATACCTTAACCAAAAAATAGAAAACCATCGACAAAGAAACCATGTGCCGAAAAACCACCTAAATATGTGACACATTTCCCGAGGTAGAAAAATATGTGACACTACTACTCATGAAAAGAATATAACACATACCCAACATTCTCCCACTTGTTGTTTTCTTTGCATACAGGGGGTTAAAGGGTTACATAGTCAACCATCCAAGGCAACAATGCCCATGCACCCTCTACACCAAGAGAACTTCTCGGTGCTCACAGATTTTGTTAATGAATCTGCAACATTATTCAAAGCGTCCACCATCATCAACAATACTTTCTTTTCTTCAATCATGTCTCTCACAAAGTGATATTGAATATAAATATGATTTGACTTTGAATGATAAGTCAGGTTCTTCACCAGAAAAATTGCACTTTGACTGTCACAATCTATCCTTACAGCTTGTTTTACCAACCCAATACCTGAACACAATCTTTGTAACCATACGTCTTACTTACTTTCATGAGTGGCTGCCATGTATTCAACTTCTGTAGTTGAAAGTGCCACTACAACCTATATTTTACTCATCCAACTTATTGCTCCTCCAAATAGGTTAAACACATTCCCACTTGTAGATCTCCAGCCTAGTCTGTATCCACAAAGCCATGTATATCCACCACTTTGTCCAATCCTGGTCTTCCTTGGTAGCACAATCCATACCTAGCAGTGCCATGCAAATACCTGAAAACCCTTTTTACTATTGTCCAATGCTCCTTCCCTGGTTTTGACATATACCTACTCAAAACTCCCACTACATGTGCAATGTCTGGTCTAATACAAACAATTGCATACATAAAACTTCCAACTGCACTTGCATATGGAAAATTAGACATGTCCTCCTCTTCTTTTTGTGTCTTGGGACACTTATCTGCAGATAAATTTACACCAACATGAATAGGAACTTTGACCGGCTTATATTCCTTCATATTAAACCTCTGTAATATTGTCTCGACATATTTTCTCTGATTTAACCAGATTTTCCTCTTTTTCCAATCTCTTTGAATTTCCATGCCCAAAATGAAATTTGAAGCATCAAGATCCTTCATGTCAATTTTAGAGGACAATTGAGTTTTCACATCATCGATAATCTCCTTGTTGTTTCCTATTAGCAACATGTCATCCACATACAAGACCAAATAAGTCAAATGATCACCAATTAATTTAAAATACACATAATGATCCTCTTTGCTTCTTGTGAAGCCAAGTCTCAGCATATACGTATAATTTTTTTTATATCACATCCTTGGTGATTGTTTTAAACCATATAGGGACTTTTTCAGCTTGCATACCAACTCCTTCTTTCCGTTCACAGCACAACCTTCTGGTTGCTTCATATAGAATTCTTCTTCTAGATCCCCATGTAGGAATGTTGTATTCACTTCCATTTGTTATACTTCAAAATCAAATGCAACAACAACAGAAAACAAAAATCTTATAGAGGTTAACTTGGCAGTAGGAGAAAAACTCTCACCAAAATCAATTTCCTCAACCTGGGAATAACCCTTTTCTACTAACCAAGCTTTGTATTTCTCCACTTTTCCTTCAACATTTAGCTTCTTTTTAAATACCCATTTGTTGCCAATGGGATTTCTTCCAGTCGACAACTCCACTAGATCCCAGGCCTCATTCTTATCCAAATATGCCATTTCTTGGTCTATGGCCCTTTTCCAGAGATTTCCATCCTCTGAATCCACTACCTCCCTGAGAGTTCTAGGATAATCATCAGTAATAGACAAAGAAAAATTTGAATGGAAATCAGATGGAGTATACCTTTCCAGTAGCCTTCTTTCTCGAACCGATCTCCTCAATACTGAAGTATGAGGATCCTGTTCTTTTGATTCTCATTCTTCTGTAGAGTCTGACTCGTCATCATTTAAATCAAACTGTATTTTCTCTGGTTATTCCTTACTTGGTAGGATTTCCTAATTAACAAAATCCTTCATTTCTCTAAATACCACATCTCGGCTATATACACTACCTTCTTAGTTTCTGGTTCCAAAGGTTATAACCTTTGAGACCATATTTATATTCAATAAAGATACAATTTTTAGCCTTCTTATCTAGCTTACTCATGTTTTCCTTTGAAACATGAACATATGCGTCACAGCCAAATACCTTAAGATGTGTGAGAGAAGGTTCCTTATCAGTCCATACCTCTTGTGGAGTCTTTTCATCCAACTATGATGAGGGTGATATTTTGATCAGATAACATGCAGTACCCACTGCCTCTCCCCATAATTCTTTCCCTAACCCGACACCACAAAGCATTCACCTTGCATTTTCCATCAATGTCATGTTCATCCTTTCTGCAACTCCATTCTATTGAGGTGTATATGGAGTAGTATTATGCATTGCTATGCCACACTTCTTACATAATTCTTCAAATTCATTCCCAAAAAACTATATGCCATTATTTGTACTCAAAACCTTAATTCTTTTCTCTGTTTGATTCTCAACAAGAGCCTTAAACTCTTTAAACATGTCAAAGACTTCATATTTATTCCCGAGGAAATATATTCAAGTATTCCTTGAGAATTCATCTATAAATGATACACAATACACATATTTTCCCAAAAATGGGACAAACACAGGTCCAAAAATATCATTGTGAACTAGCTGTAAAATTCCTTCTGCCCTCATTGCACCAGAGGGGAATCTTACCCGATTTTGCTTCCCATATAGGAAATTTTCATAGAAATCAAAATACAGAAAGTAGTTAGACATAACTTAAACCATACCTTTACCATGTAGTAGTCAAAGACCCTTTTCTCCAATATGCCCCAGTATTTGATGCCACGGCATAAAAAAATTTCAAAGACTGTAGGAGTTTTTTCTTCTTCAACTCCAATATCAGGAAGAATGGAACTATTACACACATCACTAATAGTGCTTCCTTCCAGCTTATACAGAGTTCCAAACCAAACTCCCTTTAGCAACACCATTGCTCCTCGAACCATCCTTCACGCTCCTCTTCAAATATTGTTTTTACCCCTGCATCGTCCATTTTTATTACGGAAATAAAATTTCTAGACAAAATTGGGATGTGCAGAACACCAGGCAGTGTTCTAATCCGTCCATATATGAGCCTCAACTTGACTTTTCCTCATCCTATGATTCTGGTTTTCAAATCATCACCTAATAAAACATTACCTCCATCATACCTTTCATATTCACAGAACCACTCCATGTGGTGAGTCATAGGAAAGGATGCATCAGAGTCAACCAACCATGCCTCATGACCCGCATGTGTGCTTGAAGAAGCCAAGTACACATCGCCTCCTTCTTCCTTGGAGGTCTTTTCTTTTGTAGAAGGAGATTCTTCAGATCCCTTCTTTTTTTCAAATTTGGATCTACACTACTTCTTGTAGTGCCCTTCTTTTCCACATCTCCAACATACCTTTCCAAAATTCCCAGGAGATTTAGATCTACCCTTAAACTTAGATCTCCCACTTTTGAACTTAGATCTATTTCTTTCCTAGGAACGTCCTCCTGCAAATAATGTGTATGTGCTCTGTCCTTCCATATTATTTCATCTCATATCCTCCAACAACAATGATGAGATCACTTCATCAAACGTCAAGGAAGTTGTATTACTACCTATGGCCACAACCAGACTATCCCATGAGTCTAGTAAAGAACACAGTAAATGGATACATTTATCTTCATCTGAAATTTTAATCTTAACATATAATAACTAACTTACCACAGTATTAAAGTCGTTCAAATTATCTGCCACCGAGTCTCCATCTCTCATCCTTAGGTTATACAACTTCTTTCTCAGGAATAGTTTATTTACTAGGGACATAGACTCATACAACTTCCCCAACTTATCCCATAAATCCTTGGTTGTAGCTTCCTCTGACACATTTAGTAATACCAAATCTGAGAGACACAGTCAGATTGTGCTCTTTACCTTCCAATCCAACTTTTTCTAGTCATTTGCTGAAATTCCTGTAGGTGCAATACCTGGATCTACTGCGATCCATTGATCTTTGTCCACCAACATATCTTCCATTTTGATCTTCCACAACTCAAAACTTTGCCCATCAAACTTCTCGATATCCATCTTCGAATTGATTTCCATTTCTTTTCAACTGAAAAATCAATACCACATATCTCCCACTGTAGCAAGGCTTATCACAGTCCCAAGCCAAACCCTTGACCACAAAGGCATCCCCCTAAAGCCAATAAATCTTTGATACCAAATGTAGATTTTAACCTTGTACAATATTTACTGCAAACAGATTTTCTGTAAAAGAACAAAAACGATACAATGGAAAATAGAAACATTACATAGAGATTTTTCCCTTGGAAACCCAAACCAGGAAAACCAACATATTATATATTCATTCATGACAATACATTGTTTGCAATACAATATACATATAAGATCCAACGACATCCAAAACCCTAACCCAATGACCTGGATCAGTCAACAACCCTAATTCCTTAACCAGAAATAGAAAACCATCGGCAAAGAAACCATGTGCCAAAAAAACACCTAAATATGTGACACGTTTCCCAAGGTAGGAAATTTTTTCTCGAGGGTGCTTCCCCCCTGTACCCCCCCTCAAAGCCCCCTACACATCAAGCGCAACACAAACACTATTACTTGTGCAAAGAATATAAAACATACCCAACAATGAATTTGATCTGGATTTTATGAGTAGAATGAAATGACGACAGATCATTAACAGGTGATTAACAAAAAATAACATAGATACAGTAAAATTGGTTTTCTATTCAGTAAGGAAATAAGGTGAAACTGTAAAATGCAGTGGAAACAAGCTTGCTGGAATGGTAACGGTTTATCTCCGAGGAGATATGTGACGGTTGTACTCATTCACAAGAAGATCATTCCAATGAGGCTCTGAAGGCATTTTTACAATAAAAAATAATGCTAAAAACCCTAGACATCCAAAAACCTAACCCTAGAAGATGAAGCGCCAAAATTCATGTGGGCCACATTTGGGTAAGTTAGTACATCAACTTCCCGGGGTCGTAACGTTTGCATACGATCTTCGTTTTAGGAGTATGATAACCCTTTGGAAAGGTATCATTGAGGATATTCATTTTGGGGGAAATGTCAAAGGAACTTTTATATTTCTCCCACTTTTCCCAAAAAACATCGTATAGGGCCTCAAAACGACTCCAGAAGTGAAAAAATGCTAAAAATAGTAAATTACCAAAATTGCCAGAAAATTGTTTTGAGCCAATTGAAAAAGGTGGGTGGCCACCGATATCTACTTGGATCAATGCTCCCTCCTTAGGAAGCAATGGTATTCATTACATTGAGTTCCCCCTTCAGATGAGGAAATTTCTGTTGAATTTGGCCCTGGGTGAGCCACTTGCCTTGTTGTAGGAGTTGCCCTACTTTGATGACTTGATAAAGATGGATCCTTTGTTGTCAAGTTCCCTTGATCTCTGTGTCTACAATCTGATCATTGTATTACTGTTTTATGCAATCGGGGTTGATCTTTGTTGGTGTCAACTGTTCTGATACTTCTGAGGTGTCCAATAATGGTGGGAAATAAGGGTGAAGGAGATCCACGTTGAACACTGGGTGTAGGCCAAGGAAAGGAGGAATGTTAAGCTCAAAATAAGTATCCCCCATGACCTTGGTGATAGTATACGACCCATAACGGAGTGGGCGAAGCTTCCGATGGGGTCCTTTAAGGCGTTCTTTCTGCAAGTTCAACCAAACTTTGTCACCCACCTGAAACTTATATGGCACATGATGTTGATCATGGCAATGCTTGTACTTGTCATTGGACCTCTGTAGGATATCATGAACCTATTGGCATATGTGATCGATCCACTCAATGAATCGAGTGGCTTTGTTAGCTTAAGTTGGAGCAGGAGATGAGTCAGTCGAGGTGACCGCAAGGGGAAGTGCAACATCTATGGGACCCAATGGTTGGAATCCCAACCCCACCTGAAAGGGGTTGTGGCCAGTTGAGCTATGTAGGGCTCAGTTGTAGCTATGTTGGACATAGGGAAGGGTCTCATCCTATGTTCAAGGATGCTTGGAATTATACATGCGAAGGATATTCACAATCATTCGATTTACGACCTCAGTTTGGCCATCTGTCTGTGGGTGGAAGGTCATGGATTTGGTTAGCTTGGTGTCCAGTAGTGACCAGAGGCTCAACTAGAATGTGATGAGAAATGGACTATCCCAATCTAAGACAATGGTTTGTGGGATTCCAAAATGTACCCAGACCCATTCAAATAAGAGCTTGGCAGTGTCCTATGCTGTGATGCTCTTATTGTAGGCAACCATAATCGCCATCTTAGAAAAGTGATCAACAACCACAAAAGAAAAGTCATTTCCCCTCTTGGTGGATGGGAGGCTCGACATGTAGTCCATTGAAATGGATTCCCATGGCCTTTCAGGAGTAGGAAGAGGGGTGTATAGGCCCTTTTTATTAGTGGTCAGTTTGGAAATAGCGCAGGCAGTGCAAGACCTGATATACTTGTTGAACTCCTGTCGAAGTTTCGGCCAGTATAAATGTTTCTGTAGCACCGCACTGTCTTTTTGATGTCGAAGTGTCCTGGCATATGAATGTAGTGGGATTCCCAGATCAGATTCACTTGCTCGCTTGATGGAATACATATATGGCCCAAACGACACAACAACCCATCCCAAAGATGGAAATTATCGACAACTTCGTTTGCACCCAACATTTGGTAGGTGGTGGCAAAGTCCAGGTCTGTCTCATAGAGTTGGGGCCATCCAAAGGTCTCATGGTGGCCAAAGTATAGCACTGTGGTGAGTGTTGTGACTAGCGGTTTGCTGAGGCAATCAATGACGCGATTGATGCTTCCTCTTTTATACTTGATTTTGAGGTGGAATTGCTACAAGTATGTGGACCACTTTTGATGGTGGTCATTCTGCAATTTTCCTTGTGTCTACATGAACTGCAATGGCCTATGATCAGTTTGGATGACTGTCTTCTTCCCAAGAATGTAATGTCTCCATTGGCAGTAGGCTTGCAGAATGGAGTACATTTCTTTGTCTTAAGTAGGGTACTTACGAAAAACATCTGATAGTGTCTCACTATGATAGGCCATGAGGTGGTCGTGCTGAGTGAGAATGATGCCCACAACATATTCTAAAGCATCTTTCTTGATCTCAAAGGGTTGATGCAGGTTTGGTAGTGAAAGTACCGGGGCTAAGCTCAAGCGCTGCTTCAAATCATCGAACATTTTTTGTTGGGACCAACCCCACAAAAATTTCTCCTTACAACCATTGCTGGTTATTTGGCTGAGGGCCATGAAATATGGGAGAATCCCAACATGAACCTACGGTAGAAATTGGCAAGGCCCAAGAAGCTCTGAAGCTCAGTGAGTATGGTTGGGGCTGGCCAATCAAGGATGACTTGGATCTTGGCTGGATCCACTTGTACGCCATGCTGATCAATGATGTAGCCTAGGTAATGGATCCTGTCCATGACGAAGGGGCATATTTCCAAGTTGGCATAGTGTGTGTTGTCACAGGGTGTGCAAAACCTATTTAATATGTTGCAAGTGTTCCGCCCAAGTCTTTTTGTAAATGAGAATGTCATCCAGATACACCACTACAAAAGTACTGGTGAATGGTCATAGGATATCGCCCATCATCCTCATGAAAGTGGCTGGAGCATTTGTCAAACCAAAGGGCATGACCAACCATTCAAAAAGGCCTTCCTTTGACTTGAAGGAGGTCTTCCATACATTTATTTATTCTATCGGGACCTGGTGGTAGCCAGAATTCAGATCAATCTTACTGAAGTATTTGGCCCCTGTGAGTTGAGCAAGGAGGTCGTTGATTCAGGGAATTGAGTATCGGTTTCTGATTGTGATTTTATTCAGAGCCCGGTAATCAATGCAGAGTCACTAGGTTCCATCTTTCTTCTGTATGAGCACGATTGGGCTCCTACAAGGTGATGAGCTGGGATGGATGTGCCCCTTGTGGATTATTTCTTGGATCTGTTGCTTGATCTCCTCATTCTCTATTAGAGTGTGACAATAGATTGTCCCATTGGGCAGCGGTGCGCCAGGGGTTAGATCGATGGGGTTCTTGACCTGGCAGTGTAGAGGTACCTCGATAGGTGAGGAGAAGATATCCAAGTATTCTTCCACGACCTTATCTACTTTCTTCTGTTGTGTGGAGAGGTTGGCCGCAAAGACCCTAGATGTGGTTGTGATCTTTCACTTATTCTGAGAGAGAATCACAAAGAAGACAAACTTCCCCATCTGAGAGATGACCTTCCTACATTGCTTAGTAGAGATCAAGGAAATAGTATTAGGTGGGACTGCCTCGGGTATCCTGTACAATTTCATGTTCAAAGTAATAATAACACTACAAGGCCTAGACTCATATAAAACATGTCATTTCCATGAATAAGGTTGGCCCAAAAGAACATCACAAACTTCGAGAGGAGAAACATCACACAATATCTTGTCTTTGAAGGGCTTGATGTCGTACGACAATCATCATTGTTGGCTGATGTGGAGATTGCTTCCTTTGCGGAGCCATCCAATGGTGTAGGGTTGTGGGTGCAGTGTTATTGGCACGACCAACTGCTTGACGACCTCTGCTTAGATGGGGTTCTTCTAGATACCTCTATCAACGATGAAGTGCAACGATGTGCATTTTACCCACATATGTGAATGGAAGAGGTGCTCTCCTTCTTCTGACTCATTTGGTTCACCAGGATGGAGCTTGGTGGTAACAACGGTGGCATTGGGTTCTGCATCAATGATATGTCTTCCCCTTTCTGGTTCTGGCTTAGAGTCAGAACCCACATCTGATTCAGAGGCTTTCACTTCGGCCACCAACAATTGCTTTGAGAGGGAGTCAGTAGTGTTATGCCAAGGGATCTTATGGAAGTCACACCACTTTCTAGTATTGTTCTTTGTTTTATTGGTGTCCTTCTTTTCTTGTGACTTCAACTGGTTGTCCCAATACTGTCCATCTTTGCTCTGTCTTTTGTTATGTGGGTTGGGGTCGCCCTTTCCTGGCTTTTGTTGTGAGGGGTTCCCTAGCCCAAATTGCTGCGTCTTTTGTTTGAGCTTCTGCTCTATTTTGACATCATATCGATAGGCCGCGCCCAAGGATGAGATGTCCAGAAATTCCATTTCGGTCTGGATGTATCTATGCAGAGCACCATGATACTTGAGCACCATATGTATCTCTTAATCTTTTGATACCCAGCTTGGTGCGCAAGGTATGAAAGATATTTGTGAAATCTGGCACTACTTGGTCTCTTTCTTTCCGCAGTGTGGCCCATTTGGTATACAAGTCGTCATAACTTCCGACAGGGTAGTATTGTTCCTTAATATCATCCCTAAAGGATTCCTAGGTGGCCATGACTATAAATAATGAGGGTTCCTATGTTTCCTTTTTGTCACAGAAAGTTTCCTATTAATCTTTGACATGGGGAACGACTTTGAGGAGCGCAAAAGTAATCTTTTCTCTATTCAAAAAGTTATGGACATAAGAATACCCTTCTAGTAGATTCAACCACTTGTCTACAACATCTGCGTATATCTAACCTTCAAATATAGGAATGTCAAATTTTATTGTACCTTGAAGGGGGTGACACCTCCACTCGAAGACGATGCATCGCCTGTTGGTAGCCGCCGAAGGATTTCCACGAAACTATCCATCATCTTGTTTCTCTGTTGTGTGAGGGATTCCTCAATCAAAAGTTTGAAAGGATCTCCTGTCCCACCATCTTTCTTTTCTCCTGCCATGAGAGGTTGCTTGGGCGTGTGAGAGATTTTGTCCTCAAGAGAAACAAGCTCGAGACCCAACTCTTTGTACTCCAACCTCGTTGGGGACATGCATTAAGACGACAAGTAGCAAACCGCTCTGGTACCACTGATCTGGATTTTATGAGCATAACTAAATGACTACATATTATTAATAGGTTCTTAACACAAAATAACAGAGATACAGTAAAATTGGTTTTCTATTCAATAAGGAAATAAGGTGAAACTGTAAAATGCAGCGGAAACAAGCTTGTTGGAATGGTGGGGGCTTATCTCCAAGGAGAGATGTGACGGTTGTGCTCATTCGCAAGAACATCATTACAATGAGGCTTTGAAGGCATTTTTAAAATAAAGAGGAATGCCAAAAACCCTAGACATCCAAATACCTAACCCTAAGAGATGAAGCACCAAAAGTCATGTGGGCCTCGTTTGGGTAAGTTAGTACATCAACTTCCTGGGGTCGTAACTTTTGCATACGATCTTCGTTTTAAGCGTATGATCACCCGTTGGAAAGGTATTGTCGAGGAGATTCATTTTGTGGAAAACAATGAAGAAAATTCCATATTGCTCCCTGTTTTCCCAAAAAACATCATTCAAGGCCTCAAAATGGCTTCAAAAGTGAAAAACTGCTAAAACTAGTAAATTACCAAAATTGCCAGAAAACTGTTTTGATCTAGTTGGAAAAGGTGGTGGCCACCAATATCCACCTGGATCAGAATCTATCATAGGTTAGAATGCTATTATGGTTTCGTGCACAGAGTAAATGAATGAATGTTAGATGAATGGTTAGGATGAATGCCTCATATTCCCCCATGACTACGGAAATCGGGTTCTTGTAGTCCCCATAGGTACCCCATGTGAGACTTCATCTGCTTGCAGATGATGCTGAAAGGGTCAATATCTTTAAGGTTTTGTTGGCGATTTAATGATTAACCCCAGGTCTGCCCACTGTGTGCCAATAGTCCTCAAGGATGATTTCTACCTTGTTGGAAACTATGATGACAAGTACACGATATGGACAAATCTACAACATGAGAAAGACTATATAGTGATAACGTACACCAATATATTCCATACATTATGCTCAAAGTTTGGTAGTACTTGTCACCTACTTCAAAACAAACTATCATAAATAAAAAATAATATAGTTTGTATGACAAAGTTATGGCATATGCAAGTTGACCTATGCTTTGATCACCATAATACCAATTGGATACAATATCAATTATGATTAGTCATAATTGAGGAGGTATTCAAGTGCATACTTCCAATAATATTCTAGATGGTACACAACCCTAATCCTAATTGGAAATTAGGACATGCAAAATTCCTAACCATAACTATAAATTTTATGAAGAGATGTTAAAAGATAAATTGCAAGGGAAAAAATGAATTCTATTCTTAATATAATGATTATGATCCATGTACATGAGCACCGCAAAGGGAGTGAGATATTATGATCAATGATGATGGATGGTGTGCTCCTTTCACAATTATAATGTTTTTTTATTCCTCGATTATTTTGCATATTAAAAACATAAAGGAAAAACGAAATTTATTTAAAAAAATAAATAATAAAAATCTGTTGCGATAATATCTATAACAATTTAGAACATAAACAACCTTCCAAAACTGTTTGAAGAAGCTTGAAAGGCAAAAGATACAACGAAGATTTGAAACTTTGGCTCGACTAAGTTCACATCAAACATGACAAGATTTCTAATTCAAAATATAAAAGTTATAACATTGTGACATGGCCGAATGGATTTCAGACCTAGAGGCTTATACAAATTATGAAGACATTGCATTATGTTTACCATAAAGTTTTTAACTAGTGTTAGTGGAAAAATGACTGTTAACTTTATGCTATGCTCCAAACTTGAGCTTCGAGATGCGTTTAATCCAACCCTGGCGAACATTGTTAATTTAAATAGATTAAAATTTCAGTAGACATTATAATAACACAATCAAATTTAATGGTTGGTATGTAGTCAATGAAAATGAAAAGTTTAAAAGAGACACAATGATGAGGATGATTAAAACTAAATCTATTGAAAAGTTTAAAAGAGACACAAATATGATGTAAGTAGAGACCAAAATTATTGTTTATGAAGATGATGGTTAACTAAAATTAAATTTAATATATTTAATTTAATTACAAAATTATTTAATTTATTTAAATTTTTATTTTTATATTAAATTTTTATTTTTTTTTAAATAATTATATTTTAAATAAATAAAAAATTAAAAAAATTAATATTTTAACACATATAATATTAAAATTATAAATTGTTCTTTAATAAAATTATAAAAAAAAAGATGAGTGACTTTGAATTTGTAAATTACCTCTCGGGTAATCAGGCAAAATTGGTTGGCACCCTTACAAAGGGTTCTTAAACAACCGCACTTAATGCTTTAATTAATAAATAAACAATATCATGCTTCTGCAAATAGGGTTTCAAAAACCTTCACGAAGACTCAATATTTTTACAATTATAATATTAATTGAAAAGAGGGCATATATATCAAATTCAATTCCAAATATGTATCGCATCGTTCAAAACGAGACTTCTCATAAAACTAGGATATA
>ML791146.1:126458-152930 GCA_009831015.1 Picea engelmannii
TATATATATCAAATTGTATTTTTAAATAATAATGGTGAGATTATGTTAAATTTTTTATTTTATTTTTAAAGATGATAAAACTTATTATAATTTAATAGTAATAATAATAATATATTTTTAAATTTACATTAAATCAGACATCAAATTGGTTTATGAGATTTTTTGTTTGGGGTATAAGAGACTTTCTTCATTAAACCATTTGATTACTAAAGTTTAGGAAAATGTACATACCTTAAAGAAGATTAACATAGTAAAGATAGTGATCATTAGATGTGTAGAGATTTTAACTAGCTCAATATGTGTAGGGGCAGACATTATTAGAAAATGTTTATTTACTTGTTTCTCCTAAACAATATGTCCCATGTAAGAGAATAATAAATATTTTACATGTTGGATTATTAAATATTTTACATGTTGGATTTAAGTGTTTTTACATTCAATTTATACAATATTTATTATTCAGCTATTTGATGTTTATCATTTATTATAAATTTTTACATTTCTCTTAAAAAAACCACCATAAATATAAAAATTTTTAGATTTAAATATGTAAATTCAACAGTTTATATCTCAACATATACAACATTAATTACTCAACTACAACATACATATCATTTATTACAAACCTTTACATTACCTAACAAACATATCATTTATTACAAACCTTTACATTACCTAACATACATATCATTTATTACAAACATACATATCATTTATTACAAACCTTTACATTACCTAACATGCATATCATTTATTACAAACCTTTACATTACCCATGAAAAAGCATGGCATTTAGTACAAACGTTTGCATTACCCATGAAAAAGCATGACAAATGTACAAACAGTGAACTGCTGTATGCACCATGAAAAACTAGCTGTAGTTTCAGAACTATCCTTCGTTGCCCGAATTATTGGATGGCTGGAAAAGCAAAGCCGTAGCATAGCTACAAGTAGTCTGGTGAAGGGCAATTGTTGCAGAAAACATAGATTGTAGAGGTAATCGTTAATTTTATGTAGTCAACTGCAGCTGTGGAGCTTGATCACCAAATGGGCCTAAAATTATTGAATGGAATCCATGTGAATATGATCAGAACTGAAAGAGAGAACACTTAATAAATTTCAGGTCGACAATGAGAGTACGAATTTACAATCTCCGTACGCAGCAATGAATTTCTGAACGATATTTATTTGTGCATCATGGCCATCTGATATTGCTGAGTTACATTTGTGCTGTGGCGTTCAGCTCAAAAACATTTTATTGCTGAGTTACATTTGTGCTGTGGCGTTCAGCTCAAAAACATTTTATTTTAGAATGGGAGATTCTCAAAAAGCAATCTGTCCTATAAGCTATCTTAGCTTCGTGAAAGTTAAAAATACTTTCTTTCTTATTCCTTCATAAATTTTCAAATAAAAGAAAGATAATGAGTTGTCTAATTTGTGCTGTGCTTTCACCTCAACCTAATTTTAGCAAAAACACAAAATTTTTACACAATAAAAACCAATTATGAACATTGAACTTTAATAATCATCTATATATAACCATCTTAACTTTGGTTCTAAGAAGCATAGAGAAGGATCAAATCTTTTTAGGTGTAAATCATTTCTCCTTAATCCTTGTGTAAAAAATTAGAACTTATATATACAATTTTCATTTACTTAATTTTTTATTTATTATTTAAGCATGATAGTATGAGCTCTAAGTTGAATTTAGACATGAAATCACACATCCACCTAATATAGAGTTGTAAAATGTACGTCTAAACTCAACTACATTTTATAAATAATTTTATAAATATTTTTATTAGAACATAAAGGAAAATCATTGATAAATTAAAAAAAATATATTAATTAAATTTCATGGTTAAAAAGGTATTACTATGGGGATGTATCTATATCACAATGAATTAAGAGAACGGATAACAGGTCAAGCATTTTATAAATGCTTTCGTAGGAAGGAAAATCATTGGTAAATTAAAATGAATATTATTAAATAAATTTCATGGTTATGTACTTAAGATAGATCTGTGTTACTCTCATCTAATTGATTAAAAAATTAGAATTTTTTGATGATATATCTCTTTATATAATTTGGTTTGGTAATATGTTCTAATCATATATTTAGTATATGTTTATTGTATTCATATTTTAATGGTTATTTATTTTATTTTCTTTTTTTCTATTATTTTTAGTGTTTTAGCATTATGTTTCTTATATTTCTATTTGTAATTGATTTTATGTTGTTTGATATCACTATATATAATGTAGTTCACTCCCATCTTTAGTATATTATTATTAGTAAATTCACTATATATTTATTTAGATAAATTCAATTTGTTCATTTTGAAATATACTATTATTTAAATTAATCTACTAAATTATTTTGTAGTATCTCATAAAAGTTAAGGATATAGTGCAAACTATTTTATTTATGGCCACATTGATTATATATATATATATATATATATATATATATATATATATATATATATATATATATGTCATGTGTCAAATCTATGTTGACCATGGAAGGAATTACACATCTCCTCTATCCTTAGCAGTATGCCTCACAAATGTTTTAACTATGTAGCTTCATCTTAACTCAATATCTACCATGCACCAGTATGGATCAAATCCACTATGGTGAAAACCTTTTTTAGATTTATAAAAATGGAGAAAAGTTTTGGATTTTGAGGGTGAGTACTTAAGATGGAGCTATGCATGTAATTGATTAGAAAATTAGAAACTAGTTTGATAATATATCTCATTATATAATTTCTTTTGGTAATATGTTCTCATGGTATATTTATGTTTGACAATATATGTTTATGATATTCATATTATAATTTATGTTTCTCCTATTTCTATTTGCAATGTATTCTATATTGTTTGATATCACTATATGTAATGTAGTTCATTCCCACCTTTATCATACTATTATTGATACTTTCACTAATAATAAATTGATACCTTCATTTTGAAGTGTACTATCATTTAAATCAATGAAGTGAATTATTTGCAATATCTCATAAAAACTGATGATATAGTGAAAAATATTTTATTTATGGCCACAATGATTTCTTTTGTTTTACACACACAAGCACCACCTGTCAATTCCATCTTAACTCTGGAAATGTTTGTATTTGAACGGATTTTATCCCTCTCAATGGATGAAGGGATGGAAGAAATTACACATCTTCAATTGTAAAAAGTGACTTTACCCACAATAATAAAATATTCACTTTTATGTTAAACAATAAAAAAAAATTACACATCTCCCTCATGCTCAATATATATGCCATGTTATATCTCCATGCATATGTCAAGTATCAACTCCATGTTAAGCATGGAAAGAACTACACATGTCTGGTTGTAGAAAGGGCATTTACTGGTAATAATTAAATTTCCACTTTGATGTTAAACAATGAAGGAGTTACATAACTCCCTTATGCTAAATAATATTTTTTTTTACTTTATATATATATATATATATATATATATATATATATATATATATATATATATACACACACACACACACTACCTATTAACTCCATGTTGAGAAGTGAAGGAATTTTGGTATAAAAGAACAAAAGGATGAGAACACATTAACAATATTCAAGGAGGAATTTAAAAATAAATAAAAAATTGAAACAATTGGTCTTATAGAAGAAAAAAGATTGGGAAAAAAATTGAACATAAAGAAAGGTTGGTTGGGGTTATGGTAATCTCTAATTCCCATAATTATGACATACTTAGTAAAACTAAAAGCTTAAAATGGTCTAGAATATTCATAAATGAATCCCTCATTATAGAAGATAAAGCTAAATTAAGGAAAGAGGTTCAAAAGGTAAAGGAAGCTACAAAGGAAGGAAAACAAGCAATGTTGTCCCTTGACCAATTTTTGAGTAAACATTGGTCGTGTTTTACCATTTTTGGGACTTTGACAAGCTAGTCAAAGATGGAGCACCCTGAGATCGCGGGATCTCACCTATTTTGTGGGCTTTTTGGGCTTTTAGGGTTTATGTAACGGGTATGGGATATCTTCCAATAGGTTTACCCATGTTTAGGCCTTTTTGTAATGTATAAATAAGTAGATAGGACTTAGAGTGAAGTCAATCTAAGTTGTCTTCGTGCAAGAATATGTAAAGGTTGCTAAGTGCGAATAACGGTTGTTGGATTTTGTGCATACTGTGTGTTAAGACTTGCAGACCCAAGTGCAAGTGATTGTAAGAGGCTTTGTGCTACCAAGGAGTTGGCTCTATACCTTGACCTAATATTGGGAAGGAGGATTTGGTAGGTTGCGCATAGATCTCCTGTCTCCTTCAGAGTTCCACTCTGTGGCTTTGTGCGCAGGAGCCGAAGAATGTAGGAAGATTGAAGATTAATAAAGAAGAGAATAAGGAGTTGGTGGACGTAGCCCCACACTGGGGTGAACCATGTATATCTGTGTTCTGATGTGCTTTGTGCAATATTGTACATGTTTTTTATGTGCTTATCTGCTTAGTGCACTGATCTTGATGTATGTTAGATAGATCTGTGGATGCTTAGTGCTTTATGATATTTGAATGCTAGATCTGAGCTAATGTTATGTGCTAAATGATTAGATGTGCTTAATCTTGATTTCTACTGTGTTGATCTGTAATAAGGGTTTGACCTGTGATGTGAATACTGTTCAAGAATTAATGCATATTGATTGGCTAAGTGCTCTGGTAAGTGCTGTAATCACATATCTGTGTCCTAGCTAGGTTGTAGACACATGAGTCCTGCAACCTCTCTGCCTCTACCTCGGGTGAGACTTCATCTACTTCGCAGATGTTGTCGAAAGGGCCAGTAGTTAGGGTTTTGTTGGTGCTTTGTTGAAGCGTTGAACCCTGGGTCTGCCCCTGTCCCAACAAATGGTTCCATTGTTGGGACATGAAATTGTGATTGCTGGGAACTGAAGGAAAGAGAAAGCTCTATGCATAGATATATTACTGCAGTGTGCAGTATTCTACTTGACTTCGAAGCTCTGTGTTAAGAGAGAAGCTCGATATGAATAAAAGAGGTAAGATATTAAAGCTTTGTGCTCTGATAATGGTAAGATAAGTGGAATTTTTTTCTTTGAAAGTCTGAATCTAGGTATGTTTGATAAAAAAATTCCTAGTCTGAAAACTAGGGTACAGTTAGAAGAAAGAGTTGATCTGAATAAATTTGATAGACATAGTGAAAGATATGTTATTCCTATACATCGAAATATTTTTTGGACTAACAAGTGGATGCAAGAACCTAGAAAGAATTTTTGCAGATTGTAGGTCCATCACTGTGATCCCAGTGCGCAGTACAGGAAAGGTTGAGGATCATTTAAAATGAAGAAAGGATTGCCATTGTGTTATAATTGCAGAAGACTAAGACATATTGCTAAGGAATGCCCTAGTATAGGTCCTATTTGTCTCTGTTGTAAAGTTATTGGTCATGAAGTTGAGGATTTCCCTAGAATGATTGCCAAATATGAAAAGATGAACATGAGACTAGAAAATTATGAAGAAGGTCAAGGGACTAAGGATATGTTAGAAAACCAGAAAGAGTCAGAGACTATGTTATTACAACTAAAAGAAACACTGAATGATGACATGGACATTAGTGATCATTCATACATCTTAAAAGAGATACATCGCATAGAAACAAGAATATGAGACTTAGACATAGAATGTGTCTTGGATGAGGAAACATAGTTGAATATAATGCCATAAAGAACTTGGGAAAATTTGGGAAAGCCTACTGTGATACCTTCATTGGGAAGGATAGGTCTGTTTAAAGGAAAGATGATAACCCTATGTGGAAGAGTTACTAATGTACCTATGAGTGTTCATGAAACATCGACTGAAGAAGAATTTGAAGTCATTAAGTTTGTTGAGAACTACACCCCTTTCCCCCTTTTAGTAGGAAAGAGGAAAGACTTGGATTGAGAAGGACCAGATCAGAAGGAAAGCAGAGGAGGAAGCTATAGAACATAAAAAGCAAGAATTAAGGGACTTCATAGCTAGAAAGATAAAGCGACTAATATAATAAAAAGAGGATAATTCAAAGCAATAGAGGGCTAGAGAATAAGTTGTCGAAGTTGAAAGAACACAAGAAGGCTTAAAGAAACTATCCATGCAGGAAAGAAGTGAATCCACCCCAGAAATAGTAAGAGAAGAGGTATGACGTTTGAACCCTTTGAAAGACCCTTAGCAGTGCAAAGTTACTACGCTAAGAGAAGATAAGAATAAGAATGGAAAGAGGAATCCAGAAACTTAGATCACAAGAAAGAAGGCAAGAAAGCTTAGTAAGAAGAAAGAAAAGTTAGAAAAACTGTAGGAAGTTCCAAAGAAGACTTCGTAGAAGGCAGGCTTGGAGAACTTGAACCTCATCGGAATAGTAGAACAATGTAGAATGGGACTTCGCCAGCCAAAGTTATATGACCGTTGGAGGCGTCCCGAACGTTAGAATGACGCTCTGGAATAGCTAGAAACACAGTTATTACTGGAAAGACCATCGTTGGACCATTGGGACCATGCCATAACAACTCGATTTGTATTGATTGAGGCATTCCTGCTCGTCGGAGGAATCTGTTATGACCTTCCATATTTAACTCGTCGGATGCTGCGATGGGATCACTTTTTGCAAACTGAGATATCCGAGCTAACAGAGAATTCATTGCATACTGCATTGTGCTGTCTAGACCTTGTCGTCCATTTGATTACCTTGTCTGTCTGTTCGCCTACCCGATTTCCTTGATTACAACTGTGTATGTCGAGCGAGCATAACACGCTAGATAAGTCTGTGGAGGATATTTTGATAGACCTCATGGATGAGAAAGTCATGTTTGTAGGAATACATTCATCATTGAATGGAGGATTGCAAGCATACCCATCGACTGGACGATGTTATGGATGCGCTGCTGAGAAACAAAGAAAACACTGCGATGATCAGGCTAACGTGAACCAGATCCTTTCAGTCTTTCTAGGTTACTACCATCCAGAGGAAGGTTATGGAAGTGACACAGAGACTCCAGCTAGTGTAGGACGAAGCCTACATGTTTTTTGAAGAAGTTGAAGGACAAGGCTTGCAAGTAGATCAACTGGTTGCGATAATGGAACATCGCCTAAAAGGGATTGTCACCGAGAAAGTCATTCAGTAGTTCACTAAGCAGGAGGCTCTAGCGAAACAGAAAGTCGAACATCTCGAGATAAGCTCGAGGCCTTCGAAGCAACACTGCCTAGATCTGAGTGACTCGGGATGAGTCACAAGTGAGTGTTGGGGTCCTGTTATCCCTTGACCAAGTTTTGAGGAAACATTGGTCGTGTTTGACCATTTTTGGGACTTTGACAGGCTAGTCGAAGATGGAACGCCCAGGCAGAGCTGAGATCGCGGGAGCTCGCCTATTTTGCAAGGTTTTGGGATTTTAGGGTTTCTGTAATAGGTATGGGATGTCGGTCCATGGGTTTACCCATGTTTAGGCCTTTCTGTAATGTATAAATAAGTAGATAGGACTTAGAGCGAATTTAGTCTAAGTTGGCTTCGTGCAAGAATATGTAAATGTTGCTAAGTGCGAAGAACAGTTGTCGAATTTTTTGCATACTGTGTATTAAGACTTGCAGAGCTAAGTGCAAGTGATTGTAAGAGGTTTTGTGCTACCAAGGAGTTGTCTCTATGCCTTGACCTAATATTGGGAAGGAGGATCTGGTGGGTTGCGCACAGATCTCCTGTCCTCTTCGGAGTTGCGTTCTGTGGCTTTGTGTGCATGAGCCAAAGAATGTAGGAATATTGAACATTAATAAAGAAGAGAAGAAGAATTTGGTGGATGTAGCCCCACACTGGGGTGAACCACGCATATCCATGTTCTGATGTGCTTTTTGCAATATTTCTCATGTTGTTTATGTTCTTATCTGCTTAGTGTATTGATCTTGATGTATGTTAGATAGATCTGAGGATGCTAGATCTGAGCTAATGCTATGTGCTAAATGATTAAATGTGCTTAATCTTGATTGCTACAATGCTGATCTGTAATAAGGGTTTGACCTGCAATGTTTATAAGGTTCAAGAAATAATGCATATTGATTGGCTAAGTTCTCTGGTAAGTATTATAATCACATATCTATGTCTCAACTAGGTTGTAGACACCTGAGTCCTATAACCCCCCCTGCCTCTACCTCGGGTGAGATTTCATCTGCTTCACAGGTGTTGCCAAAAGGACCAATAGTTAGGGTTTTTTTGGTGCACTGCTAAAGCGTTGAACCCTGGGTCTTCCCCTATGCCAACAAGAAATAATTAGGAATGGAAAAACTGTTATTAGGGATAGAGACCAAAATGATAAAAATAAATAACAATTTGAAAAACCTCAAATCCTTTTTTGGAACCTTCGGGGATTTCCCTCGAATAAAGGACCTATATTAAGTTGGATCGTAAGTGAAATAGATATTATGTTTCTGGTTGAAAATTGGGATAATGAGGAATCCAAGGTCCCTAACATAGACTAATGTATTGTGGTCAGTATGGAACAAGAAATCCTCCCACAGAGGGGCTCGAGGCATAACTAGTTACATAAGAACAAGCATTTACCCTCACATTCTTCTTCATAAAAAATAACCTCTCAATCAATTCATTTGGATGGAGATTTTAGATATCAATGCTAAGAAGATGTATATAACAATTTGTTATTTTGCACCTATTAATTCTACCTTTTCTACAAAAAAGAATCTAGACAAAAAAATTACCTATAAAATATTATAACATTATATTTACAGTCTGATAAATGAAGGCAATATCCTCCTTCTCGGAGACCTTAATGCTAGAAATAAAACTAATAAAGTTATTGTCTTAAGAAATGTTTCCAACCCTAATTCTTTGTGGCTAGACGAGGACCTTGTTTTAGCTAATAAATACAAGAGAAATTTAGAAGAGTTATATGGTACTCATCTAATCAAGCTTTGCACTTCTAAATATCTAATAATTTCCAATGGTCTAATGAAGTGGCTGAAATCTAACGAGATGACTTATTTCAAAATATTTGTCACAATACCGACCTTCCTAACCTTCTAAGTCATAGCAAATTTAGTGATTTTGGAATGCTTCTCTTAATTCTTTTCAAGCATCAAAATAACATTTTAAAGAAATCCAAGTAATCTCTTACTTCAAGTTAACCATCATCATCATTGTCATCGTCATCATCATATAAAGTTGATGTTAAATGTTTTATTTAAGGTGGAGATTGAAATATTATTTTTGTTGTTGATATATTTTTAGAATGTCACGTGTCAACTCTATGTTAAGCACTGAAGGAATTACATATCTCCCAAAAGAGACCAAAATTGGTCTATAGGAACTTAAGAAAAGCAAGAGATTACTTGAATTTCTTTAAAATGTTATTTCAATGCTTGAAAAACATAAGAGAAGCGCTCCAAGATCACTCATGTTTTTATGACTTAGAAAGTTAGGAAGGTCAGTATTGTGACAAATATTTGGAAATTGTTATCTAATTTGGGTATATGTATACCATTCTAGGAGAAAATAATTTTCATCTTCAACCCTCTTAGTGTCACCAATGTGACAGATTCTTTCTTGCCATGGTGTTTTGGGGATTGTCCAAGGCCCAATTTCATTATGTAGCTCATGAGAATTATTTAATATAAAGTTTTATTTACTTATGGTGGACATTGAAATATTTTATTTATGGTCCACATTGAAATATTTTTTTAAATGCATTTGTCAACTCCATGTCAAACATGGAAGAAATTACACATCTCAAAAGAACCTTTTAATGCAATTTACCAAGTTCAATGTAACACATATTTATTCTATAAATTATTATTTCTTTACAAATTTAATAATAAACTTAAATTATGTATAAGAAAACAATATAAAATATAAAATATAAAATAAAAATATATAAATTTTAATTACCTTAAATAAATTTTTCAATGTGAAACATCTTCTTTTCTTTATAGACTTACACTATGAATACTTTATAAAGTAGAGAGTTTGTTTATTATTTTACTATTAGTGTAAATCATCTTAATTTTAAATCAATTAAGCACTTATCTAAATAAAAAATAAACATAAGCCCAAATCAATTTATCCATCCTAACCCTAAATCAATTAAATACATCAAAAGACCAAAAAGAAATATAAGCACTAATATATTAACTTTTAAATTATTTTTTCATTATTATGATTTTATTTTTATTTTTGGGAACTTCATTTTTATTTTTTCTGAATTTAGCCTATTACATTATAGACGTGACACTTTTACTTGGAAATTTGTTATGATGCTTAAATTATTTTATTAATATTATGAGTTATTTTTATTTTTATTTTTATTTTTGAGAACTTCATTTTTTTCTCAATTTATTCTATTAACATTATAGATGAAATATTTTTATTTGGATTGTGGATGTGTTGGATCATGTTGTTATTGATGCCAATAGTTGATTGATTGATGTCAAGTGATTGATTGATGTTAAAGGATTGATTGATTGATGCTTGATGTAATATAATATGTATTGTCCTTGATGAGAAAGCATAGATGAAGATGGATCAATGAGTTGTCATTGATATGATGAGCCTTGATGAGAAAGCATAGATGAACATGGATCAATGAGTTGTCATTGATATGATGAACCTTGATGAGAAATAATAGATGAAGATGGATCAATGAGTTGTCATCGATACGATGGATCGATGTGGTTTCATTGGTATATGATGCATTGTTGGAAAAATGTATAAATGACTCATTATTGTCTTATCATGATTGATAAGGTGCACAAATGGATGAACTCCAAAGTGGTCCCCTTATGGTGAAATCCCTCATGGGAAGATGCTTTGCGGATTGAGTTATCCTAGAAGAATGGTTGGAGGACCCATGCTTGTATATGGAATAATGAGATTAAGATCAATGAAATTGTTGGTGAAACTATCATATATGGATATTTATTTTCATACCAATTCCAGTGGTATGTGGAACGTCACATAACTCCTCACGGTTTGAGAGTTATGGCTTTACGAAGTTAGAGGACCCTCACATGTTGTCTTGAAGCCCAAAAGGTCAAAGAAGTTAAAGTGATTGAAAAGAAGAAATCATTATTTAAATGATAAAGTAAAGTGACAAAGTCAAGATGGATTATTTAAATAATAAAGAGAAGTGACAAAATCAGGAAATGATAAAGTAAAGTGACAAAATCAAGAAGGAATATTTAAATGATAAAATATTGGAGAATTTTCTATTTATGGAAAGTGGTTAACCCTAAAATAAGGAAAATACGTTAAGTGACCTAGAAATGGGTTAAGTGACCTAGAGGATGAAATTATAAATACGATAGCTATGGACTCTTGCAAAACATCATTTTTGTGGATCAATGGAGAGCTTCTTGTGAGAATATCTTTTGGAGTATTGATGGAGAGCTTCTTATGAGAGCTTCTTGTGAGAGAATTTTGGTGTGGATCTCTTGAGCATGATTGAAGATCTATTTTGAGAAAGAGAGCTCGAGGAGGATCTCATGGAGGCATTAACGTTTCGGCAAGTCTGAGATCGTGATGGAAAAATTCTCGGAATTATAGGAAAACCCTATTTTTTGGTGCGTATGCGGGTTGTTTGTGTATAGGGTGCATACACACAAGTTGTTTGTGTACAGGGTGTGTACAGTACACGAGCTGTGAGTGTACAGGGAGCGTACAATGGATAAAATCATGAATATTTTTGGTTGAGCTGATGACAAGTTGTTGAAGACTGAAGCAAGTTCCATATCTGCATTCTATGGGCTCAGATCTATCACAGAGACACTGGTATGATTGCATTATTGTCTCGATGGATAGTATTGCTTGTTGTGTTGTGAATTCCTAGGGCATTGGTATGGTTGCTATGATGTGGTTTATGTTGGTTGATAGAGTGAGCAACACTCTTATGATTCAGTACTGATATGACGGCTATAGTATGTTGATTGCTTATTCATAATTGAGTAGCATTCATATTGATTGGTTATGGAGCATGAGTAAGATATTGGAGAGCTTGGATGTGTTTTGACTGGCTGGTGGTTAGTTTGGATAGTGAGAAATAGAAGAGAATGATAAATTGGTTGCAGAGGATCTGAGTTTATATTGAAGGATAAACCCTAATAGCTTAGAAGGCATACAAATTTTGTAGTACTATTTGGGAGCGTATACGCAGGCTGTAGTATTTCTTGGGTGCATATACACGCATGTTTTACTACTGGTATTGTGCATACATATGTTTGCTACACTACTGACAAGTTGCGTACATGTTGCAGATTCATATTTGTTGAGGATTGTTGCCTCATCTCAGTTGGTGCTGAGTGTGTAAGTTGAGTCTTGCATGATAGATATGGTTCTCTTGTAGAGTTGTACTCTATTCAATTGTTGCTGAAAAACCCTAAGGATTTTAGTCCGTAGTAAAAAAGAAAATTGCACATACGTCTTGTGTTCTTTGTGTTCCTTGTGGTGATGACTTGTTGATGATATATTGATGATATATGTTTGTTCATATGTGTTCACATCTAACTGGTTATAAATGACAACAATGATTAATGAGTAAAATGTTGAATGCTAACTAATGAGTTTTTTGTAAGAGGGAAGTTTTGGGAAAAAGAGACCCACACTCATTTACCCCCCCTTTAAGTGTGGTAGGTGTGTCCAACAATTGGTATCAGAGTGGGCCTTCACTACAAACCTTATCATTCTTGAAGGAGATCCATAGACACACAAATGGATGATGAAGTTCCAATCCTTGATGAGGAAAACTATTCTACTTGGAGAATAGAGATGAGAGTACATTTGAAGGAAATGGGAGTAACTATTTGGAAGGCAACCATTGGTGGATCAGTTTCATTGAAGAACAAGTCAAAGTTTGCAACTCAAAGGGAAGGAACAAACAATGATGCATTGGATCTCAAGACCATTCTTAGTGGACTCTAAAGCCCTATCAAAGAGAGCATGGGACAATGCACTTCCTCCAAGGATCTATGGCTAAAGCTAGAGGAGACATATCAAAGCAAGAAGGAGAAGGAAGACATTGAAGATCACTCCATCAATATCATTAAAGGTAAAGAATCTCCAAAAACCCTTGATTGTATTATTTCTAAATGTGATCTTGAAAACATTTCAAGTGAAGATAAAAAATCAAGTTATGATAGCACAAAGGAATATCTTGAAGACATTTCAAATAAAGGCAAAGAATTATGTGTTGATGTTGGCAAAAGGTAAGATCATGAAGATATTTCAAATGAAGGTAAAGAACCCTCAAAAACCCTTGATTGCAATGATGATGATGAATTTTTCTCTTCAAGTGAAGAATAAGATCTAGAAATAGTTTGTGTAAATTTTGATGGTAATTATCCCATGAAAAGAATAGAAGAAAATCTATTAAAATTTCAAAAGGAATTTGAGGAGGGTTTATATAGATATAGAAGTGATCATTATTATATAGACTATAACTATCTTTCAGATAACACTAAGAAGTTTCTTAGGAGGAGTCTAAGGAACATCTTGAAATTAAAGGAAATGCTCAAGGAACAAGAAGAGAGCAATAAAACTCAATTAGAAGAAAATGAAGAAGAGATCACAAGACTAAAGAATGGAAAAGAAGATATACATGTAAATGATGAGATTAGCAAAATTTTTGAAACCATTGTCCATCTCAAGACCCAAATTGAAGAAACCAAAAGAATAGAGGAACTATTGAAGAATCAAATAAATGAAAAGTAAGAGTCATGTTGTAAGTTATAAGATGAATTTGTTAACCTTAGAAGGAAGGTAGAAAAGTCAAACAAATTCTTGAATAGCTCACGAATCTTGGATGAGATCTTGGAAATTCAAAGATCACCATGTGATAAATTAGGACTTGGATACACAGAAGAAGCTACACATGTTGAAGAAAGAACCTCAAAGAAGCATGAGGTAAGTCCACCCAAGAAGGAAGACAATGTTGCAAAACAACCATCTACACAAGGCAAAGAAAATTTCAAAAGAACAAAGCAAGGAATATATCATGAAGCTATTCTTGGGACACCAAAGCAAAGGTATGAAAGTATTTTTCATGGGCATTGTTATTCATGTAATGGATATGGTCACAAAGATTTTGAATGTAGATCTTATGAAAGGAGATATAATGGAAGATTTGATATCACCATGAGGTGTTGGAGATGTGATCAAGTAGGACACATTGTTGTTCCCTGTAACACTATTAGATGCTACAACTGTAGTGGATTTGGCCACAAATCCCAGGAGTTTTGGAACACAAGAAGAAAGTCCATGATGAGGACTTCACATTAAATGGCTAGAAGAAGGAATGAAGTAAGGAAGGGAGACATCTTTCAAAAAATGGATGCTTAGAGCTCAAGTTCTGAGGAGAAGGGACATCTACAGAAGTGGATGAAGAAGACAAAGCAACCAGAACATAATGAAAGACTGAATGAAAGTTCAAAAGTGTCATCTACTAAGGCATATGTGGGTGACAGTGGTATCAGTCACGTACATATGCAGGATGACCTTTTATAGGTCACATACATATGTGAGCTGTCTGTGCAGCAGGTCGCGTATATGTGGTGAAGCCTAAGGAAAAGGGCTATGCATGGGGATTGGAGTTTGATGTCTTGGTATAACTCTATGATGCAAGGTCTAACATGGTTTATTGCAGGTTCTGACATTGTTTGCTGCAGGTTTTCATGATTCTATATTGGATTATGTAAGGTGATGATGTAAAATAAAATCTTGGGTGCATGGCACTAACCCATGAGTATGGATTGACGCATTTTTAGTTGAAGAACAATGTTGGTTATGACAGTGAAGTTATGGCACCTTGGCTATGTGATATATCTTGATGATGCATTGGAAGCTTACTTGTTGAAAAGATTGATGCATGCATTTATCATATGGATGGGCTACACATTGGGACATGTGGTTGGTGAGTTGATGAGGTGATCATGTTGTACATCATTGTTGATCTATAGTTGATGCATGATTGTTACTTTTTGAGTACATTGGTAGAGGCACCTACTAGTAGTTTGATTGGGACATGTTTTATGGAGGATTTGGCATACATATATGGGATTGATCATTTTGTGGTATGTTTGGTACACTCATAGATGGAATATGCTTGATAATACTACACCATTGGTACTACTTGATTAGCACAACAATTGGCATTTGTTTGAGATACATGATTGTGGCACTTGGTTCATGATGGAGACATATCATGAGTGATATGATACATTGTTTGGCATGTTGGTAGATGCAAATGGTTGGCATATTGGTAGATGCACATGGTTGGCATATTGGTGGATGCACATGGTTGGCATATTGGTAGATGCACATGTTGGCATGTTGATAGAGGCATATGATTGATACATTCCATCGATGATATCTTTTGGCACATTGCATGATGTTGATGTACATGGTTGATGTACATAGGTGTTGTGCATGATGAGCACACATTTTTGTACAGGATGTACTTGGTTGATATTTTTCTCACGATTCATTATTTCATTGTTGACATATCTTTTTCTTCATGATGATTGGTATGGCATGAGTTTGATGCATGAACAGGTCTAAGGATCATTATATGGTAGCACATTGTTCATCTTGCAAAGAATATAGGGGAGACATACCCATAGGGGGTGTCATTCTTCTTCCCATGATTCTAGGAGGATATATTTATCAGATGCATACCTAGAAAAGAGACCTATATTTAAAGCACATAAGCATAATTCTAGGGGGATAAATGGTCACAGGGGGGGTATGAGCAATGTATCTTCAACATTACATCAGAGTGATATCCCTTGCTCAAAAGGGAGAGATTATTCAGAGGATGATCAAAGGCATTTAGATAGGGGGAGCAGCCCCATGGAGAGAATGCCCCTTTTCCATTGATGTCAAACGGGGAGAAATGGTCACATTGATGTGATTGATGTTTAGTAATGGGGAGAGATAGTCATATTGATATGTTTGATGAATATTGATGTAGAGCATTTGTTATCTACATGATGATATCAATAATTGGTAATTGGTGTTGACATCAATGTTGGTATTTCCATCAATGCCAAAGGGGGGGATTATTGGATCATGTTGTCATTGATGCCAATGGTTGATTGATTGATGTCATTGATTGAGGTCAAGTGATTGATTGATATCAAAGGATTTATTGATTGATAATTTATGTAATATAAAATGTATTGTCCTTGATGAGAAAGCAAAGATGAAGATGGATCAATGAGTTGTCATTGATATGATGAACGTTGATGAGAAATCATAGATGAAGATGGATCAATGAGTTGTCATTGATATGATGAACCTTTATGAGAAAGCATAGATGAATATGGATAAATGAGTTCTCATTGATATGATGGATCAATGAGTTGTCATTGATACATGATGAACATGGATCGATGTGGTTTCATTGGTATATGATGCATTGTTGGAAAACTATATAGATGAATCATTATTGTCTTAACATGATTGATAAGGTGCACAAATGGATGAACTCCAAAGTGGTCCCCTTATGGTGAAAGCACTCATAGGAAGACACTTTGAGGATTGAGTTATTATAGAAGAATGGTTGGAGGACCCATGCTTGTATATGTAATAATTAGATGACGATCAATGAAGTTGTTGGTGAAACTATCCTAGATGGATAGTTGTTTTCATGCCATTCCGGTGGTATGTGGAATGTCACATAACGCCTCACGGTTTCTGAGTTATGGCCTTACGAAGTTAGATGACCCTCACATGTTGGCTTGAAGCACAAAAGGTCAAAGAAGTCAAAGTGCTTGAAAGGAAGAAATCATTATTTAAATGATAATGTAAAGTGACAAAGTCAAGGTGGATTATTTAAATAATAAAGAGAAGTCACAAGATCAAGAAATGATAAAGTAAAGTGACAAAATCAAGAATGAATATTTAAATGATAAAATATTGGAGAACTTTCTATTTATGGAAAGTGGTTAACCCTAAAATAAAGAAAATAGGTTAAGTGACTTAGAAATGGGTTAAGTGACCTAGAGGATGAAAGTATAAATAAGATAGCTATGGACTCTTGCAAAACATCCTTTTTGTGGATCAATGGAGAGCTTCTTGTGAGAATATCTTTTGGAGTATTGATGGAGAACTTCTTATGAGAGCTTCTTGTGAGAGAATTTTGGTGTGGATCTCTTGAGCATGATTGAAGATCTATTCTGAGAAAGAGAGCATGAGGATGATTTCATGGACACATTGAAGTTTTGGCAAGTCTGAGATCACGATGACGAAATTCTCATAATTACAAAAAAACCCTATTTTCTGGTGCATACACGAGCTTTCTGTGTATAGGGTGCATATACGTAAGTTGTCTATGTACAAGGTGCATACAATAAGTGGGCTATGAGTGTACAAGGAGCGAACAGTGGATAAAATCATGAAGATTTTTGGTTGAGCTGATGACAAGTTGTTGAAGACTGAAGCAGGTTCCAGATCTGCATTCTATGGGCTCGGATCTATCACTGAGACACTAGTATGATTACACTATTGTCTTGATGGATAATATTGCTTGTTGTGTTGTAAATGCCTAGGGAATTCTTGGTATGGTTGCTATGATGTGGTTTATGTTGGTTGATGGAGTGAGAAACACTCTTATGATTCAATACTGATATGATGACTATAGTATGTTGATTGCTTATGCATAATTGAGTAGCATTCATATTGATTGGTTGTGGAGAATGAGTAAGCTATTGGAGAGCTTGGATGTGTTGTGACTGGCTAGTGGTTAGTTTGGATAGTGAGAAATAGAAGAGAATAATAAATTGGTTGTGGAGGATCTGAGTTGATCTTGAAGGATAAACCCTAATAACTCAGAAGGTATACACATGTTGTAGTACTGTTTGGGAGAGTATACGCAGGTTGTAGTACTTCTTGGGCACATATACATGTGTGTTGTACTACTAGTAGGGTGCGTACATATGTGTGCTACACTATCGATAGGTCGCATACCTGTTGTAGATTGATATATGTTGAGGATTGTTGCCTCATCTCAGTTGGCGTTGAGTGTGTAAGATGATTCTTGCATGATAGAGTTGGTGCTCTTGTAGAGTTGTACTCTATTCAGTTGTTTCTAAAAAACCCCAAGGATTGTAGTCCGTAATAAAAAAGAAAATTGTATATACATCTTGTGTTCTTTGTGTTCCTTGTGGTGATGACGTGTTGATGATATATTGTTGATATATGTTGCTGATATGTCTTCACATCTAACTGGTTATAAATGACAACAATGAGTAATGAGTAAAATGTTGAATTCTCACTAATAAGTTTTGTGTAAGAGGGAAGTTTTGGGAAAAAGAGTCCCACACTCATTCACCCCCCCTGTAAGTGTGGTAGGTGTGTCCAATAGGATGCACATACACCTTTCTAATTTTAATACAATAATTGATAACATAAAAATAAAATGTTTCCTTAAACATAATTGAAATTGGATGGGTTACTACCAAAAAAAAATTCAAGCTCTTAGATAAGCAACCAACCATATCTAATTCCCATGATAGCATAAAAAACAATCAAGAGAGTCATTGCCACTAGGACCACAATCAAAATAACAAATAAGACCATATACTTATATATTCATATATAAGTAAGAGTTTACACATGTCTAGCAAGAGTTTAGACATGTCTATCCCTGAGTGGGATCTCATCAAAATCCATGGGGTCACCCCATCAATTATCAATAAACTTTAGGATAGAAATATTAATAGTTTCCCGATAATTATTAGCACTTTTGGGTTCCACATAGTTTTTGGGGTCTAAAATATGAGTAATGATGATGAACTTATCATTCTATTGAGTATAAGGTACATGATAAGGTACATGAGACAATTGTGCCATTCTTCCTAATGTTGGAATTAATAACACAACCAACATGATGGTGAGGCTTTCCATAATGGATCTTAGAATACATAGATATGAAAGAATGGGAATGAGAGGTAGCATGGGACTCCTTATTCATCATTCATAAGTTGTCGCCCTAAAAATTAATAGTGAGTACAAGAAGACCATGTTTAGCTCAATATTCTACACCTAGAAAAAAAAATATATGTACAAATTCACACAAATTAGTGATTTGTACTTATTGTCTTCAAATATTTTAAGAGGATAAATATGATTAAATACAACATCACTCTTTCTATTCAACATGAGAAATAACACTTCCACTTTAACTAATTTCCATGTGAATATCTAATTTGTGTTTATAACCTTCAAATCTTTTAAAAGGCTAAATATGATTAAATATAACATCACTCACTTCCACTTTAACTAATTTCCATGTGACTTTATCTAATTTGTGTTTATAACCTTCAAATATTTTAAGAGGCTAAGTATGATTAAATACAACATTACTCATGTTGCAACATGAGAAGGAGAACTTCCACTTTAATTACTTTCCATGTGACTTAGAACTCAACAACCTAAATGACTTTAATTTCCATGTGACTTAGAACTCAACAACCTAAATGACCTTAGTGCTAATTTGGGATACTTTCTAGGTACTGGAGTTGGGAATTAGAAACTACCTTGTGAAGGTAAAGATTCAACCCTACGAAAATTTAACAAAGAGACATAACAAAACATGTTCTGTATAGTTCCAATTCTTCCATACATAAGAAATTTAGGCTAAGAGCTATTAATGTTCATTCCCCTTAAGATAATGGACCATGCAAAAAGTCCTTTCTTCGGTAGTATCAATGGTTTCCACAAGTTGTTCAACCAAAAAGTCAAATCTTTTGTTTCGATTTTAGATGCCATAGATTATTCATATAACTATTAAATACAATTTGTTCACACAATCACTTCTAACCATAGATTATTCATATGATTATTAAAGGCGATTTGTTCACACAATCACTTCTAACCATAAACACTTAGTGAAATCGAGCTTTGACTCATTCTAATTCCAATATTTCTAGTAGTACTAGGGGCTTGGATGCATAGTTTAATGAAGAAAGAGTGAATAATCAAATAACCTTGTCTAGAAGTAATTGATTTCGGTTGGATAGCCTCTACATGTCATCCAACTCATGCCCAGGCACCCATTCTCATTCTCGCTCATGCTAAGGCACCCATTCTCTTGTTTTCAAAGTCAAATATGTTCCTCACGAAACATATTTTTCAAGTGTTCATTAAAAGAAATCCTAGATCAAAAGGCTTGCCAAGATTTCCAACTGAGTAAAGGCTTCATAACTTACCATGCCTTCTATATGCAACTACAAGGTTCTTATCTCAAAGTGCTCAACAAAAAATTATGAAGTAAATAAAATAAATCCCATGGAAGAAAGGATTGGAAAAAATCTTTATTATTAAAACTAATAAAATTAAAACAAGACCAAAAGGCATTATATAGAACTATCGTTCTCATTACATCATAATCTCAAAAATTTCATAATTAATTAGCATAATTAATTAACTTAATTAATTAACACACAAGATTAACCTATTTATATTTACCCTACCTCTATATTTACTCTACCTCGTTTTTCACAGGGTTAAAGCCTTACTTTTAAAATATATCAAGTCTTCAAACTCTTCTTGGATCAATGATCCTCCTTGTTTGGATCCAATTTCAACGACACTCTTGATCAAACCTGAAGTTCCATTCCTATCCAATGATTCCATGTTGCTTGTTTATCTACTTCAAGCTTCCAACCATTGAGCTATTCGAATCCTCGATTATTGATCTACTCGAGGCCACTTCAAATGCATAATGGTCCTTTTATAGGATTTCAACCTTTTGTAGTTCGTTCATTATAGTTGGACATGTCAATTTGGTCCACATCATTACTAATCATTGACTACCATGTGGAATTTAAATTATTAATAACCTTTTGGATTTAAGCTTTGGTCTATGTATTGTGGTACTTTTGTGATTCATTAAATAATAGGAATTATTACTAGAATTCGATAAATTATAAAATTGAATTCAAAGATTTTTTGGTGGTGTAGGATTACCAACTAACTAGGAATTCTCTTGCATCATATGTATTTTACATCACAAAGGATCCCTTAATTTTTATCTATATCAAAGTAACAAGTGTCTATAGGTTGATTCCGTCCTAAGATTTTTTTAAGAAGAACACCTATGCAAATACAATATCTCAGGAGAACCTTCCAATCTATCTCCTTACATTTTAGAGTATGATTTATCCCTTTTCATAATGTTCCTATCCTTGAATGTAGGTTTTGGATCATTCTAATATTCCCTTTTCCATGGGATGCAATACAACTTTGAGTTATTGAAACTACTTTCCACTAGAAGTGTTTGGCCTCGTAGGAGACTTCTTAAGGGATTTTCCAACCTATATACATATTTATTCATTGAAGGAATTCAATAAAATGAGTAATAAATATAAATAGTTGTGAGCACCTAAACACTATGAAAATTACCTATCATGGCCTAGTTATTCTTCAAAACAAATTTAAAGATTTTGAATAACAACCTCCCAAAACTCTTTTAGAGAAGATGGAAAAGAAAATGAAATATTAAGCTAAGTTAATGTTTATTCTAAATTATGTGTTTTAGTTATAAAATATTCTATTTTTTATACTCAATCATATTTTTCTCTATAATGTCCATTAATTTCTTGAGTGAGACCTTCTTCTATATCAAAGTATTCAAAACACTAACATTAATATATTATTTTTGTCTTGCTTGCTAAACCCTAGGGTCTACTAATAGCAGTGCCAAAAAAATGGTTCCATTGTTAGGCCATAACAAATTCTTGAAAGGGAAAACAAGGGCATGTCATTGATAACATCACCGAGGGAGATACAAAATTGGATTATGGAAAAAAAGATCGAGTTTTCATAGAGAGGAACATGTAATCTAGATGTTTATCTAGATTAGTGGAAGGATAGGTTTATATTTTTTGAAAAGTAGGGAATTTTCTTTGTTTAATTACCTATTTTATTACAAGTGTGGATAAAAAGACAAGTAGTTCAACCAATACAATATGAGAATATCAGGAACCTATAATTTGGTGCCAAGAAATATTTGAATGACTCAAGGGATGGATAAAAAATGGATGCATGTGATATAATTTTGGTTTGAGTGGGTCAAGGAGCAATACATAGTTGAGTTTGATATCAAATATGACATTTCTTTCAACATGGATGAGAGGGATCTCAAGGAGGGACCGTGAGGGAGGTTCATGGACTTAATACCCTTATAGATTAAGATCTTGTTCATGGAGAAATGGTTGATGAAGATGATACAAGATATAATGTTAGTGAGAATCCTCATGATAGGACATTAGGGGAAGAAGTAAGGGAGGTTGAAACTAGAGAAAATAGAGAAAGATGGATCTACAATAACATTAAGTAGCCTAGAAAGTTCAATCATACAATCTAAGAAAAAGGGGAGAAGACATTCTCACAAAAAATTAGTAGAGTGGGAGATAAAAGAAGAGAGAAAGCATGCCAGAAGTGCATATAAGTAGTAGAGGTACTAGGTGAGTGTGTTAAGAAAGGAAAGGTGTGAAAAGGGTGTTGAAATTATTTTTATAATGGGGGGGTGAATCAATATACGATACTTTTTACTTTAAATGAGCATCAATAAATCATTCATTAGCTTTAAAATATTAAATGTATGTAAACTCAATTCACAGTACACAAATTTTAATTTGGAAATCCTTGTGGGAGAAAGCCACAAAAAACGTATCTTTATAAATGTCTATAGGAACCAACCTGCTGTTAAAAATCTTATAGGAACCAACCCGTTGTTAAAAATCTTATAGGAACCAACCTATTAGAGCCAACCATATTTTCAGTTGAGTACCAAATCAACAAGATATTGTGTAGGCACCAACCTACTAGAGACACCAATCTCTTCAGTTGAGCACCAAATCAAGAATATATCGTGTAAGCACCAACCTATTGGATTAGGTGAGAACCAACTCAATAAGATATTCTGTAGGAACCAACCTACTAGGGACACCAATATCCTCAGTTAACCACCAACTTAGTAATGCCTGTATAGGCACCAATATAATATATTCATACATAGAGTACTTTTGAATTCACCTGCATGATTCATACTTCATGAATTTCATAGCATCATCATACTCTTAACTTTCATACTTCAGTTCCTTTCCTTACTTCATACCCTAAACATAAATTAAAAACCTAGCTAGATTTAGCCTTCATTCCCTAGAGAAACCCATAGTATAATTCTAGGCAGTATCATCACAACCTCAAAACAATGCACTTTTCAGTATCGTAGTCCTTGCTTCTTCAAAGTGAACCCTTAAAACTCCAATAAAAATTCTATTGCACACATTTAGACCCTAAGAATACTCCACAACTCCTCTTTCTCACCTCAAACCTCTTTTGTGCACTTGTACTCGTTCTTCTAGCTTGGATACTCTTCAAATGCACACATCTATCTTATATTTATAGTGTTTATGTGTTCACTTATGGGGATGAATTGTAAAACTAGCTAGGATGACCTGGAAAAATGGTTGGGATGATCTATACTTTCTAGTTGGGCCAATCTATCAAAATCTTTCATATATCCTCATTTCTATGGAGTTAGAGGGAGTGCCATATACCATTGGAAATGTCATGGAATAAAATTTTCAACCATGTATTCTATACTCCCATTTGATCTATGTTTTCAAAGTAAAAATGCCTTCAAAGACACAGTATCCAAACTAAGCATAAAAAATCGAAAAACAGTATTTCCAACAATCTCCATCTTGCAATGCTTATATTGGAAATATGTAGTCTCCCCCTATATTTGACATCAATGAAAAAAATATTTCCAATAATCTCCTTCTTTGTCATAGATGGAAACCCTTAGTCAATTCTGTAATACTCCTTTTGTTGTTGTTGGAGGAGGCATTTTTGGGAGTAAGCGCAACAAGTGATATAGAGTGGGCCAAAGGGAATAATGCATGCTAGAAAAGAAGGAATACTAGTGTGACAAAGGCCAAAGGGAGAAACGCTCACCGGAAAACAAGGAAGACTATCGTGACAAAGGGAAAATGAAACAATATGCAATAGGGTTTGCGGAAATCCAATGCATATGGGGACAAACCTTGCCATGTTAGGGTTAGGGTTTTTGAGTCATATTGTAAGGGTTTTTAACCCATTTTTGTAGTATAAATAGAAGATGTATGAGGCAGGTTGAGGTATCTGGGTCTGTTTCTTTGATATCATGTTTTTGGTGCGAAGAACCTATTTTGTAGTCCTTTTTGAGTCTGAATGTTTGTTGAGAGCTATGGAGTTCAGAGGGAGTCAATCTAGAGATGTAGCTAAGGGTTAGGTCGCAAGATGTGGATCTTGGCGCGACAATGGTATTCCTAACTACTCTCTACTATTCTATGATGTAATGCACGCAACGCTATCTTGATGCAGAAGAAGAAATAAGAATACGATTTGTGTGGATGTAGCCCCAAGGGGGGTGAACCACGGTAAAACTCTGTGTTGCAATGTGTCTAAATGCTTTTGTGATTTCTGCAATCATGGTTGAATAATTAAATGAATGAATGGTTTTAATCACAACATGCACTAGGATATGTTTGCAGAATGAATATTATGAATGAATGAAGTAATGGATCTGATGAATATTGTAGTAGAATGCTTGTTTAGGTAGAAATATAAGTAAGAAGAACAATCCCAACCCCTTCCATGACTACAAAAATCTGCTTCCTACAGTCACCCATAAGCCATATTGGGTGAGACTACATTGTGCACTCTATGCATAGTGTAGCCTTCTAGTTTACCAGAAGGGCCAAAGGTGAAAATGTTGGTTGTGGAGCTTGATTATTTTCCTGATTCAGAGGTCCTTTCTTTCAGCCGTGTTGATACCCCATGAAGTATTTACACCCCAGAAGTATGTAAACTCTTCCACGCGGGGGAGTGCAGAGGGGGGGTACCCCCTCTGCGGGGTCCGAGGGGGCTATCCCTTCGGCTGGGGGGTCTAGGGGCAAGCGGTCCCCCAGCGGGGGTTCGGGGGCGAAGCCCCCGAATCAAAAATTGCCTTGTAAAATTATATTGTAATTTCATTGTAAATCTAGACCCTTCATTATAAGGTCCTAGATCTAACGGTAGAGATTATGGTAGGGTTTTTTTCCCTAGAAGGCAACCCTCTTTTATGAGGGAAATGTATTGCGGCTAGGGTTGATAGTGAATATTGTATTCTGAGAGAGGAGACTGTGAGAGAAAGAAGAGGAAGTTACAGTGGGTTTTTCTGTAGGTTGTATCCATTCATTTGCTGGATAATAATAAAGGAAGGACCTGGCAATTTCTCTGGTGGACGTAGCTCACACTGGGTGAACCACGTAAATCTATGTCTCTCTTGTATTGTGTGTCTTCTGTGCTTTTTTTTTTTTGTTTCTGCATTTGTTTTATTTTATTGCTCCACGGTCCTATTTTTCTAACAACTGGTATCAGAGCGTAAGGTAACTCGCAGGAAAAGAGGGTTCCTGGTTCGAGTGGGAGCAATGTTGGAAGATGGAAAGTTTATGGTCGATAAATTTAACGGCCAAAACTACTAGTTATGGAAGATGCAGATGGAAGACTATCTATATCAGAAGGATCTATTCCTACCATTGAGTGGAGTAGCAAAGAAGCTGGCGGCCATGAAGGACGAAGAATGGGAGATTCTTGATAGAAAGGCTCTAGGAACGATACGGCTGAGCCTGGAAGCATCGGTGGCTTTCAATATTTCGAAAGAAAAGACAACGAAGGGTTTGATGGACGCATTGGCCAAATTGTATGAAAAACCCTCGACGTCGAATAAGGTATTTCTAATGAAGAGATTATTCAATATGAAGATGTCAGAAGGTGGGTCTGTTGTAGATCATTTAAATGAATTTAATACGATTACTAATCAACTAAGTTCTGTAAAAGTGGACTTTGATGATGAGGTTAGGGCTCTTCTAATCTTGTGCTCATTGCCAGAAAGCTGGAATGGCTTGGTCATGGCTGTAAGTAACTCTGTCTCTGGTTCAAATACTTTAAAATTTGATGATGTTTTTGGTGTTATCCTTAGTGAGGAAATGCGATGGAAAATCACAGGTGAGACATTAGGAAATGCGTTGAACATGGAGAACAAGGGAAGACAAAAGGATAGAGGAAAGGGCTCAGGAAACCACGGAAATTCTAGGAATGGTAGATCCAAATCCAGACTTGGAAAGATAGAGTGCTGGAATTGTGGGAAGAAAGGACATCTGAAGAAAGACTGCAGAGCTCCAAAGAAACAAAGAGATGGACAACAAGAGAGAAATCAGGAAGCAAATGTAACTGGTGATGTGTTACAAGATGCTTTGATTCTTTCTATAGATAGTATTTCTGAGTCTTGGGTAGTAGATTCAAGAGCTTCATTTCATGCCACACCCCATAGGAAACATTTTCTATATTATGTTCAAGGTGATTTTGGACAGGTTCATTTGGGTGATGATAAACCATGCAAAATTGTTGGAATGGGAA
>ML791146.1:155516-196844 GCA_009831015.1 Picea engelmannii
AGCCAGAATCCTGCAGACATGTTAACAAAGGGAGTAACCAGGGAGAAACTGAGTTCCTGCTCAGTTTCAGTTGGTCTTCAAGAATGAAGATGAAAATGAGAAATTTTCCAGGTCCAAGAAGGTTCAGAGTCCAGCATATACAATAGTGATGGAGTTGTTGAGATCAGTCTCCAAGTGGGAGATTGTTGGTTGTGGAGCCTGATTATCTTCCTAATTCATAGGTCCTTGCTTTCAGCTGTGTTGATACCCCCCCATGAAGTATTTACACCCCAGAAGTATGTACACTCTTCCATGCGGGGGAGTGCAGAGGGGGGTACCCCCTCTGTGGGGTCCAAGGGGGCTATCCCCCCGGATGGGGGGTCTGGGGGAAAGAGGGCCCCCAGCGGGGATTCGGGGGCGAATCCCCCGAATCAAAAATTGCCTTGTAAAATTATATTGTAATTTCATTGTAAATCTGGACCGTTCATTATAAGGTCGCAGATCTAACGGTAGATATTATGTTAGGGTTTTTTTCCCTAGAAGGCAACCCTCTTTTATGAGGGAAATGTATCGCAGCTAGGGTTGATAGTGAATATTGTATTCTGAGAGAGGAGACTGTGACAGAAAGTAGAGGAAGTTACAACGAGTTTTTCTGTAGGTTGTATCCCTTCATTTGCTGGATAATAATAAAGGAAGGACCTGGCAATTTCTCTGGTGGACGTAGCCCACACTGGGTGAACCACGTAAATCTGTGTCTCTCTTGTATTGTGTGTCTTCTGTGTTTTTTCTTTTTTGTTTCTTTTTTGTTTTATTTTATTGCTCCACGGTCCTGTTTTTCTAACAGAAAAGTGTTTTGTTGGAAAACTAAGGTAGAACGCGGGTCAACCCATACGTCCAACAAATGGTTATGTTGTCAGTTGGAACTCAGAAGAAGAATAAAGAAGGGGTTTGGTGAAGAAGATGCAGTGGTAGAAAGGGATGTTGAGGACATGGAATCGTACGAAGAAAGAGATTTAAATATGGTTAGAGCCAAAGTAGTTTGAGTTCACGCAGAAAGATAATAAGGGTTCTAGGTATACACCGCGCTAGTACCTGGAAAGGTATGTGTTTACTGATTTTCATGAAGCATATTTCTGTTATTTTCCAGAGTTATTACAAGAGTGAACATTGAGTTTGAAAGATACCCATCCGACTAATCATATCAGGCCAATAGAGTGGACTGCTAAAAATATTACATGGTTGGAAAGAATTAATAATAAATTCACGCGTGCAGTGGATATCTGGTTAGACAACATTACTGCGGGGTTTATCACTGAGTTTGCAGTAGATACAACGAATTCATATACTACTATAGAGAAATATTTATTGAAGGGACCCAGAGGGAGGTACATTAGGTGTCTCTACACATTGATCAAGATCTTATTACATGATAATAGCATGATGACCATGGAATCAGACAACTAGATCACTTTGCGTGCATGGGGGAGTCGGGGGAAGCACTAAGGAAGATATAAGAAATGGAGAAGGATATAGAGAGTAGCCATAAGAAGGAGGAAATGGAACCCATCATGATGGATGATGAACAAACCAAGGAAATTGTAAGGAATGCAGGTGTGATGCGTAACAAACAACCCTACTAGTATTAGATGAAAAGTAAAAGGAGGGAATTAGCTGAGTGAGAGGGCTTGGACAATGATGATAAAGAGATATAGGATCTTCGTGTCAGGGGGAATATTGAGCATATATTGCATGCCACATATGAGAGAAAAACCATAGGTCTTGGGTTTGGTGCAGAAGAAATATCTCCATTCCAGATCCGAATTAGTGTGGAACCCACAACCCCATGTGCGAATATGACAACTAAAGAAGACAAAGTAGTGAACCAACAAGTGATTAGTGGTAGAAGAATTTTTACAAGAAATGGGTCCAATAGCAGAAGTGCAAGCTCAATAAGTAGCAGTCAACTATCTACACCACACGGAGGTGGTAGTTGAGAAAATTTCACAATGACAGGACAAGATCCAACTATTAGGTTACCATAATTATGAGGGGATGGGTCAGACGATCCAGAAAATAATTTGTTTATCTGTGAGAAGATATGGGAACAAAATTAGATTACATATGAGGATACAAAGGTTGTGAAGGTTGAAAAAACATTTAGAGATCACACATTATTTTGGTACATGGGTCTCTCAACAAATAAGCCAACGAGAACACCTACAACTGTAACAGATGTGAAAAGGAAGTTAATCAATGAATTTCAAAATACTAGCTCAGAAGACCAGTTTATGAATGAAATGATAGAGATCAAGAAGAAACTAGGAGAACCAGTCTTGGAAGTGGACCAGAAGTTCAAGAGGCTAAAAGGTAAGTTAAAGTACACTATTACTGATACACAACACAAACATTTTTTTTTCAATTCTTTGTTTCCACACTTGAAGTATCCTTCAAGACAACATAAATTCCAAAGTCAAGGTGAAGCTCTGCAAGAAACATTATAATTAGAAGAAAATAAGTAAAATCATACAGATCCAACTGTGGAAGAACTAGTGAAATATTTGAAGAAATTAACATTCCATTTGAATCAGAACAAAGGAAAAGACAAAAGAGAAGATGTATAGTGTACAATGTGCAGGACAAAAGGCCATCACAAGAATGTGATCCAAGATATTTTCATCGTGACTTATAAAGAATTGTATTAATTGAGCATAAATTAATGTACACCATTAAAGAAGGGAAAAATTAGAAATGAAGAGACATAAGCATCATATATGAACATAAAAAATTGATAACGGAGTTCGTCCCTGGTGGACTACGTCTCCAGGTCCTTATCTCAAATGGGTAGGCTCTTTTATTAACTTAGCAAAAGAATTTGGCAAATACATGATTATACCTCATTCTGAAATCAAGCTGCAAAAAAAAAACTCAGATCATAAAATAAACATCACCATCGTATTCTTGGCGTCGAATTACCCAAAAATGACTGTCTCCATGCTCCGATCCGACTCTGGTACTCCTAGGCCCAAGAGAAATCCTGTCTCGATTTACGTTCCCTCTGCATCAACAATTATGAAATCATTTACCTCGAAATCCATGCCAGATTGTACAGTATGGTCATGCTCCTTCCCCATGGATTTGGCTCGAAATGCATTCTTAAATATTAAACAAGGAAGATATACCAAGGCACACCCCTTGACACGCTGGTTAGAGAAAAGTTTTAAAGGCTTTATTCTGGGCGGAGGTTCCAGGATCGAATCCGTTGGACTTCGTTTTTGGTAGTGGTTACATATATGTTTATCTATGGTTTAAAATGACACTATGTTTGTCGGTTCGCTAGAAACTCTACTAATGATGGTTATAGATTTGGCGTGGTCCGTCAGATTTGGTGGACCCACCAATTCTTTTTAAGAAAAAAAATCATTCACGGGCTAACATTGGGCATTCTTGGGATGCCACGTGTCACCCCATGATTGGGCCATGTGGCACCTGTTGATTCACTTGCTCACATGATGACATGGATTTCCCTGTCACTGTCGTACTAACACATGGCACTCCCTGAGTGGTGCCACGTGGCATCTCCTAGGGGTGTGACGTGGCAGTTTCGAATTAGTCCATATGGACCCCTGAAAAATTCCACTAGTGGGTGACACATGGCATCCTATGGTGTTGGCACATGGCATGCTGACATAAACATCCATACAATGATGTCACCCTGCCATGTCAACTACTGATGTTAGCAGTACAGACGATGATGTGTCCCTTGTTGATTGGTCTTGGTTGACCGCATCTTTGACCATGGATATCTTTCAAACCATAACTCTGTTTGATGAGTTGTTTGCACCATTATAAATATTGTGACGCTATCTTTGCGATAATGCCATTTTCACTGATTTTTGGGAACTTTGAATTTTTTCCCTTTCTCTATTTGTTGAAGCCAATCTTAGTGTTCTGAGTTGCCTTTGAGAGTTCTAAGTTATCCTTATCTTTCTCTGGATCCTTTTTAGTTCACGCCTTCCCTTTGAGAGATTTTTGGTCCACCAAACCATTTCATCAATCCACTGGTAAGTGAGGGAAGAGTTCCCTCACTTTTTCCTTCTCGATCCACTTTGCTTTTCTTGGATGGGTGCCCTTTAAGCCTACTTGAAGATAATCAACATTACCCTTGAGTGAAGTCACGTTCCTCATGTCTAGGATGATATATTCCTGTAACTCATCCAAGTACTCAGGTAAAAATTCATCAACTGACAGAATTGAAAATTCCTCATCTTTATCAATGATCATGGGAGGCTAAAAAAGTTTCAAGTTGTCAACATTCACAACTGAGTAAATATGCATATAAGGCAGAAGATCAAGATGAAAAGCATTGGTACCTCTTTTCTATAAGATAGTGAAGGGTCCATAATGAATGGGATTGAGTTTCTTTCCTTCACCCTTCAACCTCTCTTTTCTGAAGTGAAGCCATACCCGGTCTCCAACCTAGAACTGATGATCAACCCTGTGCTTGTCATGCTGAGGTTTATACTATTCTTGACTCTTTTACAACTGTTCCCTGACTTCTTGGTGTATTTGTTGTATCCTATGGATGAACTTGCAGGCTCTGTCCTCTGTTTAATATTCATTTACATCAGTATCTCTCCCGTACATCAAGTCCAAAGGAACCTTTGGTAGGTACCCAAAACATGTTTCAAAAGGTGAACTTTGTGTGGATGAATTTAAAGCTCAATTGTATCCATGCTATAAATAGGGTATTTTTTCATCCCATACCTTGGGACGCTTGTTGCAGTAGCCTCGAAGCAATAGTACCACTGTTTAGTTTACCACCTCTGTCTGTTCGTCGGTCTGTGGATGGAAAGCAATGCTCCTCTTCAATTTGGTGTCCATCATCTTCCACAAGCTAGTCCAAAAGTCTCCAAGGAATTGATTTTCTTGATCCGAAATGATAGATGTGGGTAATCCAAAGTGAACCCAAACATGTTGAAAGAAAAGATTAGTAGTCTGTTCAACCGTGATCTGCTTTTTACAAGGCATCAAGATACACATTTTGTTGAACCAATCCACTACAACATACAAATAATCATGACCCCCTTTGGTCATGGGTAAACCCCCTACAAAATCCATGGATATACTTTCCCATGGATGGGATGGAACATGAATTGGTGATTATAACACCAGTTTTCTATTAGAGGGCTTATAAGTAGAACACATCACACACCCCTTTACATATTTAGTTACAATTGCTTTCATTTGAGGCCAGTAACAAAACCTTTGTAACTGAGCCATAGTTTTTCCTACCCCAAAATTCCCAGACATAAGAGAAGTATGAGATTATCATATTACATGGACTCGTTCACTCGTAGGAATACATAGCTTTCCAAGATGGTAAAGTAACTTTCCCTGCAAACAATATTTATCTACTTGTGCACCAAGGGTTAGCTTTGTATATACTGATTTAAAATCTTTATCGATGGCATATTGTTCAATATATCTATCATGAGATAAATAGTAATTCTTCAAAATAATAGAAGCATCAATAGGAGGTCTAGAAAGCATATCAACTATGTTGTTACTTGTACCCTTCTTATACTTGATTACCAAGTGAAACTGTTGTAGAAAACATATCCACCTTTAGTGCCGATATTGTTGCAATTTGGTCTATGCTTGAAGATACTGTAAGGGTTGGTGATCTGTATGTATAATGGTTTCCTTCCCTAACAAGTAGTGCTTCCATTTCTTTACACTCTGGACTAATGCATACAAGTATTTATCATATGTAGGATATTTAACAACAACTTGGTTAAAAGTTTCAAAGTGGTAAAAAATAGGCTTACGATATTGTATTGGTACTTCACCCATGGCATATCCATTGGCATCTGTCTTGATCTCAAAAGGATGTTGAGATTCGATAGTGCTAATACTAGTGCAGTACTAATATTCCCTTTGAAAGTGTCGAAAGATTTTTGTTTCTTTCATTCCCACTGAAAAGTGTTCTTCACATTGGTTAAGGCATGCAAAGGAGATACTATGAAGGAGAAATTGGGAATGAATCTCCTCCAATACTATATTTCACCTTAGAATATTTGAACTTAGGTTACACTTTTTGTCTCAGGCCAATTAACAATTACATCAATTTTGGAAGGGTCAATTTTCAATTGTCCTCCTCCTACAATATGACCTAAGTATACAAGTGCAGTCTTGCCAAATTCACATTTAGACAATTTTACATACAACTTCTCCCTTTGCAAAGTATCCAATACTTTCTTTGCATGCCTCACATGCTCATCCCATGTTTCTCTAAAAACAAGAATGTCGTCTAAATATACAATCACAAAGTCATCTATGAAAATCATGAATACATCATTCATCACACACATGAAAGTTGTCGGAGCATTACAAAGCCCAAACGACATAACCAACCACTCAAACAATCCATGTTTGGTTTTAAAGGCAGTTTTCCATGCATCTTGTTCTGCGACTCTAATTTGATGATATCCACTACACAAATCCAACTTAGTGAAATAAACAACATTCTTTAATTGATCAAGTAAATCATCTATACGAGGAAGAGGGTATTGATTTTTCACCGTGATTTTATTCAAGGCCTGGTAATTGACACACATTCGCCATGTGCCATCCTTCTTTGGCACCATCATGATCAGATAACCATAAGGAGATCAATTAGGTGTGATGACCCCTTGATCCAATAAGCCACGTACCTGCTTCTTGATCTCTGTCATCTCCACAAATGACATCTTGTACATGGCCACATTAGGCAAAGGAGAATCCTGTTGAAAATGTATCTCATGTTGGATTTCCCTCTTAGGAGGTAATCCATCTCATTCTTGAAAAACATCATCATACTTAGAAACAATATCAATTAATTCCTTTTATGAGATGGATCACACCCTTGGAAAGCGTCGGATGTCCCGACATCTTTCTCTTTGACAACCATGAGTACATATCTCTTATTAGTGTTTATGAGTCTTTTCATTTGTCCTGCACTAACAAGTGTGGTATTTACCCTCATACTGTGAGCTCTAACAATATATTCCACTCCCCCCTTAGTAAGGTGGTATTTGTTCTCATGTCGAAAAAATACTACTTTTCTATCATAAAGATAAGGAATTCCCAACACTATGCCACATATAACAAGTGGTACAACATCCAAATCAACTTCATCAATCAATTTTGAAGCAATAGAAAATATTATCCTACATTGTTTTGTGACATTAAGTTTTTTCTTTTTTGCATACCCAACCAAGAGGATAAGGTTTTGGATGTGGTTTCGTTTCAAGACCCATTTTCTTGACAAGTGCTTCAGATATTAAATTTACTTGGGAACCCAGATCAAATAATGTATCTATCTTAGTATGCTTATATACAACTCTTATGTGAAATAACTCATTCCTCTTTCATTCATCAACATGAGATTCATCAGTGTAATTAGATCTAGCATGAAGAGAATCGTTACCTTGTACTCCAACCGCTGTGATATTTCCTTCATCTCCTGAATCGGAACCAAGATCTTGTTGTACCATAGAAATGGTCTTTTTCTTCCCCTTTCCACCAAACTATTTCGGTTTCTTTTCATGATGCAGTTTCCAACAATGTTCTTCATCGTGATCGCTCTTCTTGCAATGAGTGCAAGATGTTTTTCCTCCTTCTCTCGTTACTGTAGCGGTCTTCTTGTTGTTCCTTTTAAACTTCTTAAAAGTATTCTGTGGGAAATTGGAAGGTTTCTTTGTGGGATCTTCTTGAACATTTTCCTCCTTGTTCTCTAGGTGAGTGGCTTGCACACAAAATTCGTCAAGACTAGTGGGGTTAAACAAGAGAAACATATGTCGAATATAACTGTGAAGTGAGCCAATATAATTCATTAAAGTCTCATAAGAATATAAAGGAATGTTCAATGCAAGAGATTTATTCCTAAATTCTTCTATGAAACTTTGTACACTTTGTCCTTTACTTTTCCTTAAGGTTTTCCATTGCATCATTACTTTATGTAAATACCCTAATGGATAAATTTGTTTCCTGATCACTGATTTAAACTCCGATGATGAGGAAATAAGCTTACTATGCTTACTTTCATCCTGAATCTTTCTCTCCCACCATACGGGAGCGGTTCCTTCCAACCGAAGAGAATCCAATTGCACTTTAACTTCCTCTTCATTAATATGTTGGACTCAGAAATACACTTCAACCTATCGGATCCAATTATCTAGCTTTTTAGGATTAGCATCTCCATTAAACATAGGTAAGGAAAATTTTACATCAAGATTTAATAATGGTTTCTTAAAAGAGGCTTTATGGCTAGAATGATGAGAGTGCACAGAGGAAGAAGAACTAGAACTCTAAGGTGAAGATGGAGGCTCAGGAGGATCTGCTCCATCCCCTTGGTTTACTGAAGCATCATCATCTGCATGTGCTTCATTTTTATTCCCTTTCTTCTTCGTCCTCTTCTCATAATCTCCATACATTTGCTCGACCATTTCTGACATGCGATAAAAGACCATGTGAAATTTTTTCTCCTGTTCATCACACTTGTCCTCTTCTACCATTTTATTCCTTCTGGATACACAACCAACTTCAGGATTTAAAGTCTTTAGATTTCCTTCACCCTGATTATTCTTCGCCCTAGTATGTATTCACACTCAACAATTCAAGTCAAAGATGACTGCTTTGATACCAACATGATCCAGGATCTTTTCATCATGACTTATAAATAATTGTATTAAATGAGCATAAATTAATGTGCACCATTAAAGAAGGGAAAACTTAGAAATGAAGAGACATAAGAATCATATATGAACACAAAAAATTGATAACAAAGTTCTTCCCTGGTGGACTACGTCTCTGGGTCCTGCTCTCAAATGGGTAGGCTCTTTTATTAACTCAACAAAAGAATTTGGAAAATACTTGAATATACCTCATTTTGAAATAATTTGCAGAAATAATGATTAGATCATAAAATAAACATCACCATTGGATTCGTGGCATTGAATTACCCAAAAATGACTGTCTCCACGCTTTGATCCGACTTTGGCACTCCTAGGCCAAAGATAAATCCTATCTACACCAACAATTATGACAACATCTACCTCGAAATCCATGCCATGTTGTACAGTACGGATGCACACCTTCCCCCTTCTCCGGCCCTAAAAAAATTCTTAAATATTAAACAAGGCCGATATACCAAGGCACACCCCTTAGTGCGTTGGTTAGAGCAAAGTTTTAAAGGATTTGTTCTGGGCAGACATTCCGGGGTCGGACCCGCCAGACTCCGTTTTGGTAGTGGTTACATATATGTTTAGATACTGTTTAAACCACTGCTATGTTTTTCAGTTCACTAGAAATTCCACTAACGATGGTTGTAGATTTGGCGTGGTTCGCCAGATTCAGCGGACCCACCAATTCTTTTTTAAAACAAAAATCAGTCACGGGCTAACATTGGGCATTCTTGGGATGCCATGTGTCACCCCATGATTGGGCCACATGGAGCCTATTGATTTTCATACTCACATGATGATGTGGCTTGACCTGTCACCTCCATATTGACATGTGGCACTCTCTGAGTGATGCCACGTGGTGTCTCCTAGGGGTGCCATGTGGCACTTTCTTATTGGTCCGTATGGACCCCTGAAAGTCCACTGATGGGTGACACGTGGTAGCCTGTGGTGCTACCTCGTGGAATGCTGATGTCATCATCTAGATGATGATGTCACCCTTCCATGTTAGTTGCTGACATCATCAGTACGGACGATGATGTGTCCCCTACTGACTTGTCCCGGTTGACTACATCTTTGACTACGAATATCTTTCAAACTGTAACTTTGTTTGACGAGCCGTTTGCACTATTAGAAATATTGCAATGCACTCTTCGTGATCATGCCATTTTCACTAAGTTTTGGGAACTTGAATTTTTTCCCTTTATCTGTCTTCTAAAGCCATTCTGAGCATTATGAGTTGCCTTTGTGAGTTCTGAGTTATCCTTAGCCTTATCTGGATCCTTTTTGGATCAAAATGAGTGCCCATTATTTGTGAAGAATATTGGAGTGGATATTCCAAACCCTTTAGCTTCAGGAGGACCATGGTGTGATATTTGCAAAATGCATGGGCATGATCCCTATCATTGCCCCCTAATGCAGAAGTATCAGACAATACCGAAGAGCACATTTTGTAACTTTTGTAAGTCAGTTGGACATGAAGATAAGGGCTGTAGAACCTTGGAGATAATGAAAGAAACGATTACAGATACATACAGGGTGCATGATGAACATGTAACATGACAACCTGCGTAACAACCATAGTATATCGATGCACAACAACCATAATATAATCCTATGCAACAATTTGAAACACAACCATAGTATAATGCATAACAATTTTAGGGGAAACAAAAGTATAATCATGCACAATAGTGCGCAACACCGCCGCAGTATAATAACATGTAGTCGCAGTATAATCAGGGACCTCAGTATAACACACCATGCGAATATAATCAGGGAAGTAGAGGAGGTTTCCGAGGAGAAGGCCATGGAGGAAGAGGCTTTGGAGGAGGTCGAGGACCAATTGTTTGTAATAACTATCAGAAATGAGGAAACTATGCAAGAGACTTCCCATAGCCAAATGCGACATGTATGTATTGTCGCACAGTAGACCGTGAAAAAAAAGATTGTCCAACATAGACAAGAGGAACCAGACTAATCATAATGTGCAATGGATCAGGGTGGAAAACAAAGAAGAGGATGGGAAGAAGATTAACATATTTAAAAGAGGTGGAGGTAAGATAGGAGAAGATGCAGCCAAGAAGGATCATGCTAAGTGTTGTGTTGGTTTTTTCAATTGGGTGAGAAAAAAAAAACACTTGCATGTATAGATGAGCCTGCTAGACAAGACAAAAGTTTGTGAGTGGGTTAAGTAATCCAAACACATATAAAAAAAAAGAAATGAAACTAAAACAATGAAGACATAAGTGTTAGAAAGCATGTGAAACTTAGATCCATGAAAATCAAACAATGACCAACATAATGCTACCAATGGATCAATAGATTAGTAGGCAAAACACCTTAGAGAAAAATAGGGACTTATGAGTCCCGTCTTCCTCCTTCGGAGGGATCTTGAGTTCCCTAATGGAGAACTCTTAATACAATGGAAGAAATGGAAAATGGTGAAGAACAAAAATGCATATTCCCTCAAGAGATGAGTGGAATGGCCTATTGCAATGGTGCTTGAAGGCTCCAAAGAGAAAAGACGATTCTCGAGGAAGAATTCTTGTAGCATAACAATAAAATGAAGATCTTAGTTTCTTATTGCACCCATGGCTCTTATTTATATCATTTCTTCAAGGAAAAATGTAATTAGTTCATAGTGTGAACAAGGGGCCTTTTAGGGCACCCTCTAGTCCTTGACCAACCATTCAGATTTCACTTAGATATGAGGTTCAAATCATGTTGGAGGTTGGTCCATAAGTGGTGAGGGGCCGACAAGATCCATAAATGTGTCATTCATAAACGTGCATGAATTTTCTCATACACAATCACATACATGGTGCATTGTGTGCACTGAGGGCTGTGTTGGCCCATGCACAATGCACACTTCCTTTGGTGAATTTGCGCATTTCAAATTTTGACCCAATTGTATAGTTTTTTTCCTTTTCAATGCATTTCAGTGATGTAGGTGGACTAATTGTTGTGTTTCTTTAACCATTTGTGTGCAATGTTGTGGATGAAATTTTAGTGATAACATATGCCCCCTGATGTGTGAGGTTAGGAACATATGTATAGCTTAAATAAATCAATGTTTCTTTTGCTGAGAGTGCCATTGTAATGAAGAGTGAACAGAGGAATTGAAAGCGCAATCTGTCGGAGGGAGAGGGAAAACTGTGGGACCCAAACCTTTCTCTAGGGAGAAAAAGAAAATGTGTGTACATGTTGATACTAAGAGGGGGTGAGTCAATATCAAGTACAATTTACAAACCTTTTCAACTTATACTTAAGCCATTCGATTATATCCAATGAGCAATGAACAATAGTATAAGAGTTACACCAATACACCACAATACACCATGCACAATATATGAGAAATAATCAAGAGTTATTGTTCAAGGGAAGTAATGACTTCCAAAGGTAGCTACAACTTCCAAATGTAAAGGGAGGGATAAAAATACAAGTGGAATATAAAATCCTCCAATATCAAGAGAGAGTTTAAATATCCATCATTTCCCCTTCCTTCCACCCAAGAATATATGAGAGATAATAAAACTTTACATTAAATCATGATCATCAACCAACCATCACATAGAACCTGATAATGCTTCCTGAGACTTCTTCAATTTATGCAATTATTCAATTCTTGGAATAATCTGATCCTATAGATAATATTACTCAATGTATTCTATGGAACTTCTCCAAGTTTCACTCCTTGAATCCTCTCCCAAAATAAGTTATATAAAGAATGGTAGACTTTATTCAATTATGGTTTATTCAGGAGAGCGAACTTGTACAGACTTCCCCGTGCTCAATATTTAACATCCAATTCTGAAACTTGTACAAAAGAAACGACAAGTCGTACTCTTTCCAATGAAATTTGTCCCACTTCATTTGGATTCTCTATGAAGAAGTTATGACTGTTTTACCCAGAACACCTGTTTATTGACTAGCTTTAGGACTGGTAAAAAATGCTATCTTCCACAGAGTGTATCTCCATCATTATAGCGAATCAAGAGATGGAACTTTTACCATAGGTACCTTGATATGTCTTCTCAATACCATAGAAATTCCAGCATATGAATCATTCTAGAAAAAAAAGTTATAGCGAAAATGGTAAGATGACCTGAAAATAACATACCTTAGAACACATCACCAAAATACTTCATCCTCCCTTGAAATCCGACCTTCTTTACTTTTGATTTACTCTGAAATTAGACTTGTGTATAAAATGAATGTATAATTATATTTATTTTTACCATTTATGTCACTTACTTTTAACATTATGACCAACCTGACACTTTCTTATTTTGCAATTCTTTTCTTTAATTATCTTTAGGGCCTACATGTACTTCCTTCTTCAATTCACTTTTTCATCTTCAAAATTCTTCTTTCAGTGATCCAATTCTTCTTTCAGTTTCTCATAATCTTCTAATTGTTTCTTCAAGCTATTAATGGTCTTTTCAAGATTGTAATTCTCTTCTTCACAACTACTCAATTCACCTTTTAGTATTATGTTTTTGTTTCTAAGCTTGCTATTTTCAGTTTCAACATGCTTCAACTTTTCAAGATTCTCATCTTCTTGTTCACTCTCTGCATTGTCTTTGTAATCCCAAAAGGAATCAAGGTTGGTTTCTTCATCTGAATCTTCTTCAAAAATGATTTCTTCTTCTTTAGAATTCTTGTGATCATCATCCTGGGTTTCTTGGGTTATGAAGAGGACTTCTCCTCCATCATTATCTTCTTCATCACTCTCATCTAAGGAGATGTCATCATCCTTGGAGTAGAAGTTGTTTTTATTGTTGAGACTTCTCTTTTTATAGTTGCAGTTTTCAACAATATGTCCTATTCTACCACAGTTAAAGCATTTGAGAGGAGACTTACCTTTGTATCTTCCACTTCCCTTCTAGAACCTTCTTATGAAATTTTCTATTTCTTCATCAAGGTCGTTATCCTTGTCTTTTGTCTTCTTTATGGCTTTAAAGGTTGATTCATTGTTTGACTTGTCACTTTCTGTACATGTTCTGATTTCATATGCTGTAAGAGACCCATGTAATTCATCCATTTTCATTTTGGTAAAGTCCCTAGTTTCTTCAATGGCAGAGACCTTAGCATCATACTTCAAGAGAAGTGATCTCAACACTTTTTGTACAACCAAGGATTCATCGAGATCTTCACCTAATCCTCTGATAGAATTAACAACTTCATAAACTCTAAGAAAATAGGTTGCAATATATTCCTTTTCATTTATCTTTAAATTTTCAAATTCTTCTCTATGTCGTTGAAGCTTGACCTGCTTAACTTTTGGATCACCTTCGTAGATGCTCTTGAGTTTGTCCCATACCTCCTTAGAAATGTTGCAGCCCACCACTTTTCTAGAAATGGTTGGTGCCAATGCTGCTAGAATAACATGTCTGGCTTTTGAATTACAACTCATAAGCTTCTTCTCATTTGGATCGGTTGGAGCATTATTTGGGATTACATAGCCATTTACAATTGAGTACCAAATGTCTACTCCCAAAGTTGTTAGGTAAGTTTTCACTCTATCACTCCAGTATGCATAATTTCTTCGATCAAATTTTTGAATCCCATTTGAAATGTGCTCATGGTCATCCATATCTGCTCAGTATTTTCCTTCTAGTGGTTAAACTATTCTGAAGGCAACCTGCTCTGATACCAATTGTTGATACTAAGAGGGGGGTGAATCAGTATCAAGTACAATTTACAAGCCTTTTAAACTTATAATTAAGACATTTAATTATATCTAATGAGCAATCAACAATAGTATAAGAGTTACACCAATACCCCACAATACACCATGCACAATATATGAGAAATAATCAATAGTTATTTTTCAAAGGAAGTAATGACTTCCAAAGGTAGCTACAACTTCCAAATGTAAAGGGAGGGATAAACCTCCAAGAGGAAGATAAAATCCTCCAATATCAAGAGAGATTTGAACTCTCCATCCTTGCACCTTCCTTCCACCCAAGAATATATGAGAGATAATAAAACATTACATTAAATCATGACCATCAACCAACCATCACATAGAACCTGATAATGCTTCACGAGACTTCTTCAATCTCTGCAATTATTCAATTATTGGAATACTCTGATCTTGTAGATAATATTACTCAATGTATTCTATGAAACTTCTCCAAGTTTCACTCCTTGAATCCTCCCCAAAAAGAATTTATATAAAGAATGGTAGACTTTATTCAATTCTGGTTTATTTAGGAGAGAAAACTTGTTCATAATTCCCCGCGCTCAATATTTAACATCCGATTCTAAAACTTGCACATAAGAAATTAAAGGCCATACTATTGCCAATGAAATTTGTCCCACTTAATTTATATTCTCTATGAAGAAGTTATGACTGTTTTACCCGGAACACCTATTTATTGACTAGCTTCAGGACTGGTCAAAAACTCTATCTTCCACAGAGTGTATCTCCATAATTATAGCGAATCAAGAGCTGAAACTTTTACCATAGGTACCTTGATATGCCTTCTTAATACCATAGCAATTTCACCATATGAATCGTTCTAACAAAAACGTTATAGAGAAAATGGTAAGATGACCTGAAAATAACATACCTTAGAACACATCACCAAAAGACTTCATCCTCCCTTGAAATCCAGCCTTATTTACTTCTGATTTACTATGAAATTCGACTTGTGTATCAAATGAATGTATAATGATATTTATTTATAGCATTTATGTCACTTCCTTTTAACATTATGGCCAACCTGACACTTTCTTATTTTATAATTCTTTTCTTTAATTATCTTCAGGGCCTACATGTACTTCCTTCTTCAATTCACTTTGTCATCTTCAAAATTTCATTTCTCCTCAACCATGAGGATCCACGTGACGTGCCACATACCACTGGAAACAACATGATGTATACTATCTATCCATGGGTGTTGTATCTTCATGTGCATTTTCCTTCATGTCCAAATACCTTCATCAATCTTGCGGTCCAAAACTAATGACTAGGGTTGACATCAATGACAACAACCAATTATCCAAAAATACAAATGAGGCGAGCATGCCCCATGCTCATGTCATGTAATGAAAATGTGAGAGTGTAATTGAAGATGTATGTTGATGTAGATAACTACGGTGCCCTCGGGGGTGGTTGATAACGACAGATGATAGTTCTGAATGGTGAATGGACTCTGAAGTGAGGCAAGGATGAATGTAAGAATTGTTGATGACTCGTAGGTATTGATGGCCTAACTAATTCAAAGGTCTTCGGCTGGTATGAAACAACTAAAATAGTTTCATAGTAAGACCCATCGTAACATGAGAGTTTGATGAAGTCAAATGTTATGGGGGTAAACGAAATAAAATAGAAATGATAATGATTCTCTCGCTGCCATGTGAGACTCCTCATTGTAAAGGTAATGAGAGTCAAGATACTGTCACCTTTCTGTAAAATGTGTTGATGTCGACAGGAAGGGAGACATGAATTCAAGAAGAAAAGGGCTTCGTGAAATCCACTAAGATGATATCAGGTACTAAAGGGTAACATGAACGAAGCTAAGATTCAGTTAGATTGTAGACTGCCCTTGGTTAGGGAATTTTGAAGGATGATTGGCAGCAACCGTAAAAATGGATCTAGTGTCATGGGGACGACTAGATATGGGGTTAAACTGTGTCGGAGGCTAACAAAGTGGAGAAACTCAGAGATCATGGGTATATGGACTTGGGATACTCGAGGTTTGTGAATGATGTTGGTATGAAAAGAGAGTGGATTCCCCAACCAAGGGAGACATGGGTTGTTTTTCCAGAAAAAAAGAAGGCCATCAAGGGTGACAGAGAAAAATATAAGTAAATGTTGGAAACAAAGGTTGTTTACAATTACCAAATAAATAAAGAATAATTTTGGGTTGAGTATACAGATACAAAAATGGGTTCCCCAGTGAAAGATGGATTGGCCTATTAGGGCTCAAGTTTGTGAAAGAAAACTAGTGGAGGGTGGGGGCCCCATGGGTGGGTTTCTGTATTAGGTAAATGGATGGAGGAGAATCTTCATATGAATAAACTAATGGTGGATGAGATGGAGGGATAATGATACTGTGGAGGTGCAGTCAATAGAACCAAGATGATATGACCTGGGAGTCCATTGGGAAGGTTAGAAATATGATAAGAGGAAGTATGGGTGTTTCAGGATTAATCCGTAAGTGTGGACACAAACCGATCTCCCTAGGTCCACCTGGATCTAGAACAAAACAGGACAGAATGATACTCTTTCCCTAGATTTTAACTATTGAATGAACTAGGAGGCAAGAATCATGAACATACCGTATGATCGCTTCCTTGGGTCTTTGTTGTACCAATTTCTCTCCAATGCTCTTGCGCAGTCCAGAACGAGACAACTCAAACCAATCGAAGTGAAACAACTCAATATATTCAACAATTAATCTATACATATGATCAAGGAGTTATGTAATAAAGTGTAATTAACTTTATGGGAAAGGGACAAATTACTGTATTATATTGATAGAAAGAAAAACTTACAACCTGAGCCTTGATGTTGCAAGCCTCCTTTCGATGGCTCCTATCTCTGACACACACACTTGCTTATGTATGAAGAAGATCAACCACTTTTGATAACCTTGCTGGTGTCTCTAGCTGCTGTAGCATCAGTCCTTCATACAATATTCCACTAATTCTCCAATAATTCTCTTGCTAGTTTGATTCTAAACTTTTCCATGAGCATTCCCCTCAATATATAGGAGAGAATAGATTAGTTACTTGGATAGAAATGATCCCAAGATATCAGGAAAACCAGTACTTAGATAACCATTTGAATGCCAACTCATCATTCTAGAAAGTTCCCTTCTAGAATGTTCGATAATTTATCTTTTTCCTTCTTTTAGAAGATGTTCGCACCCTGATAGTTAGGTACAGTGTGAACTTCTTTCACCCCAACTTAATGCTACCTACGAGAATCATGCATTCTCGCAGGCAAATATATAGCTAGCCTGCGAACCTCCCTTAAAAATATGATTTGTGGAAAGAGACAAAGGTAACTTTTTTCAGGAAAGTGTTTTAGTGAAGAGCCTGATTTTTCCATCATCATTACATCATCATGATGACCAAAATTATGGATAACAATGGGGTTCATTCTCGGAATTCCATAAGACTATCGGGACTCCTATCCATAGGGGGCTGAAATAAGTATGAGTGCCAAGTTTCCAAGGGGAACTATGAATTGTACAACTCATGTGGGGGAGAGTGCTACTGGGTGACAGTAACCAAATGCAATAGAGGTAAAGGTACTGCAGATCCAAATGTAAGGACCCTAAAGGTAAATGTAAGAGGGTATGACTGGGAGATGTAATTGATTTATAGAGGGAATAATTACATTCCAGTGTCGAACATATACCCGAAGGGGCTGTATGCTTGCAGAACAAGTGCTTGCACACATGAAAACCAAATACCCAATGTGAACAATATCTTATGATAAAGAACATATAACAACTATTTGATAAAATTGAACATGAGCATGTGTACCTGAACGTCATGTGAGAAAAATGCTCCTTCAGGTCCAAGTGCAGATTATGGCCCAGGGAATGTGAATGGGTAGATGGCGGGACCAGGGTCCCGTAGCTAAGAATAGATCGGAAAACGAAGGCTTTGGGCTCCCTTAAAAGAGTGTGGAAGTTTGGAAAAAGGGACTACATATGGCTGGTGGGCCCACAATGCCACCTCATTTTTACTTGTCACTGTTACTGAGTTGACGAGATAGCTATGACGAGTTTTCGAGATTACGGGAGCATGAGGCTACCGATTCGGGAGTGGCAAGAGACAAGTTAGTGGTCCTATCATCCCACACTTTGTGAAATTCATAGTTTGAAGTTGGGGGATGTACAAAGGGTTGTACAGGGGATTTTAAGGGTAGGGGGGTGAAAGGCCTCTTGTGAAAGGAAAAGTGCTCGATGATGGAGCGCATTCCATAGGAAATCATGGGTATTGAGTTCCTCTAGGATATCTTCATAAAAATGGAAAATGCGAGAATACAAGGGATCCGGGGAGATTACAGGGGGGACTCTCAATGTGTAAGTGTTATTGTCCTAAAGTGGCGAGGACATAGATGGGATATCATGTACAAGGTGCGAGGGACTATTGGACATAAAGTGAATGCCCCGATACTGTGGAGGGTACCTCATTCATTTGGGTACTGACAATGAGATATATCAAATATCAGTAATGTGAGCCTCAGTAGGAAGTGGATGAGAGGGATCTGATCGAGACGTTTGGCATATTGAGGCCACGGTTTGATGAAATTGAGGTAGAGTTGGGCAATGATGGGTGTAGTGGACATATTTTGAGCATATGGCATAAGTGAATTTTGTTCGTAACCATTTATTGCATGTGTTTGAGGACTCTATAGTAGCAGTGGTTGTAATTGGTGAAGTAGTGAGCAATGGGGTTGCTCTAGGGAGCTGGATTAGATTGTGTAACTCGGGAAGAGTAGGACATATATTAGTGGGGTTTCTGTCTGTTTCGCATAGTGCGGAAGGAGGATGAGCATGGGGAGGGGAAAGAGCTGTGGGATCGTTCTTCCTCCTTCTTCCCTCAATAATGGTAGTGGTACCAATAGTTGGGGGTGAAGGTGGTGTGGTAGGATCCCGTACTTGAATCTTCATAGGTATTCCCTCTGTCTGCGGAGGGATATATGGTTGAGGAACCATCGCGGGTGGATGAAGATACTATACAAGGATGGAAAGCACCATGTTAGGAAGGGTAAGTACGAAGCTACCTAGAATGCTTGGACTCTAGGTGGGGGGTAGAAAAAGAGAATCTGGGTAATGGCTTGAGGGATTGTCTCCCAAACTGGGATTTTCCCTTGGAAGGGGGGGAAATCATGGATAAGTGGTGCAGTGGGGTTCTCAGATAATTCCCGAGGTAATGGTTCTCCAACTGGTGGAACCTCAATGTGAGGAAGCGCATCAGTGGGAGGAGTAGTGTCTTCGATATCTGGTCCATTAGAATATACTACACACACTTGTGCTGAAGGGTGTAGGAGAGGTGGTTCTCCATGATATTCCCCCATCAAATATGGGTCCTTGAAAATTCTATTGGACAACTGAGGGGGGGGGTGAATTAGTTTTTACTGTGCTTAAACAATTATACCCATTTTAAAATCTTCACAGAACACTCAATCATGATCACAATGATACATGGAAGTAAGCTCTAGAATATTAAACATCAATCACACACATGAAATACAAAGAGATAAATATTTCCTGAGGAAACCCATAAAGGGATAAACCTCTTCTTCTTGATATGAGGAGCAATCTTTATTTTCTTTACATTATAATTCCTATGAGAACCAACACATTGTGAGGCTACCACCTTTGTCTTGCAAGATGCATCTTGATGAGAGAACCAACTCTCTAGTTTCTCTAGCACCCACTAGAAGGAGGCACCAACTCTCTGAGTGTTCCAGCACCAACTAGATGGAAGAACCAACTTCCAGTCACACAGGCACCAACTTGTATAACAGAGAACAATAGTTCTCCCTTGCACCACCCTGCCACCCTTGTTTCTTTGGCTGCAACCAGATGGAAGCTACAACTCACTGTGTTCAAACACCTACTTGAAACTTAGAGGAAAACAATCCTCGCTAGCACCTCCCTTCCTCCATGAAATATAAATCTTTGCTTTCTTGAATTTATCACAGTGATACAACATTTAACTATGGATTACCATTCTCATCACTATTCTACTACACTGCACTACTCTGCCTGCATCAGTGTCTCTTGCCTCACATCTGCTACGCTTTTTGTTCTTCTCTTAGATATGCATTTATGTTCCTTGCTACTTTTGTGTTTTAGCTCTTGCACACAACATGATTTTATTTGCTTGAATCACTGTCAACAACAAGACCTCATCCCTTCTTAGTTCTTCTTTTTTATGCTATCTGTGCACCTTCTGCATCCTCCATGCACTATGCCACTACATACTCTTCACTGCATCTTTGTTCTGCCCTACAGGTTGTTCACCACATCTCTTCCTCCCTACTGCATCACTCCAAAACATAACTACATCACTTCTATGTTCTGTGTCCTTTTTCCTCGTCGAGTCATCTCCTGATCATCATGGCAACACTTCATCTTCCCTGGAAGTTAGCTTCATGTGTTCATCATCACTGGGCATTATGCTAAGAATCCTTAGCTTCTATGGCACTCGAGACTCTTTGTCTTCTCTGTCAGTTACAACCAGTCGACTATGCTTCTTTGGCTTCTAAGCCCCTTCCTTTGCGTGACCACTGATGGTGACCAAGCGCTTATTTAAAAATCATTTCGTGATTTCACGTATCGCGATTTCCTGCAATGAGTTTCCTTCAAACTCCCAACTCACAATTTGTGAAATGGAGCTTAGTAGTGCTAGCTCCTTCCTCTATTCTCTCTCCACGTGACTGTTGACTACAACCGCTCGCTAATCAAAAGGGCACTTCGCAATCTCAGCGATATCCGATGTGAATCCTAACAACATGCTAGCTCCTCCCTTAACTTTCCAATGATGTGACCTTGGCTGTGACCAGGGGCCAAGCAACAAGTGTAATATACCAGATATAAAAAGTATGCAGAACAAAAATAAAATGCTATAAATGGCAGAATAATAGTAATATAACGAACATAATTTCAACAATAACACATAAATGATATAAGAACAACAACATAAATAACACTTTAATTTAGAAAGCAATGTTCACGGGCCTCTTCGAGGGGGAAACCTGCAGTCGAGAAACACTCTATTACAATAATATCCAAACTAGGGTTTTCATACCCTCGACCCTTATTTATACTAAATATGTCTATCAAGAGAAGTATCTAGAGGAAGATCCTTCTAGAAGAAGAAGCTTCTATTAGGTCTTCTTACATCCGCCTTATTCTATTTTATTGAAAGGCCTTATTAATATTGACCTTTATTACATCCGAATATATTGATCTATCTATGTGTGGGTTAGGACCCTAACATGTTCGCCCCCTTAAAAAAAACCTTGTCCTCAAGGCTTGAGATGTGGAAACTGCTGCAAAATGGTAGCTGGTTCCCAAGTGGCATCTGCTGAAGTTGTATCTTTCCACTGGACTAGCACTTCCTTGATGGTTCTCTGACGTAGGCGATGCTCACACTGGTCCAAAACTGCTTCTGGCTGTAGCCAAATGGATCCTTCTTTAGCTAACTTGGGAAGGTTGGTTTGAATTTGGCACCTAGTTCCAATCACCTTCTTTAAGAATGAATCATGAAAAATAGGATATGTAGCTTCGAATGACTAGGCAGAGCTAACTGATAGGAAACTTGTCCCACATGCTTGAGAACTATATAAGGACCATAAAATTTGGGTGCTAGCTTCTGATAATGCTCGACCTTGAGGGAAGTTTTCTTGTATGGTTGCAGTCGCAAAAACACTTGTTCCCCTTCTACAAATTGACGTTCAGAGTGACCTTGATTTGCTTGTTGCTTCATGTGATTCTGTGCCATGACCAAGTTATCTTTGAGGGTACAGAGAATATCCTCTCGAATTGTAAGTGTTTGGTCAACCGCCTGGACCTTCGAGGTACTCGATAAGTATGAGAGAACTAAAGGTGGCTTCTGTCCATATACCGCTTCAAACAGAGTCATGCGTGTAGCTATATGGTAGGAAGTGTTGTACCACCATTCAGCTAGGGGTAGCCATTGAGCCCACTGATTTTTCTTTTCAGAGGAAAAACACCTCAGATATGTTTCCAAACACTTGTTAACAACTTCCGTTTGACCATCAGTCTAGGGATGATAAGTTGTGATGAGATGCAATTGTGTGCCCTGTAGCTTGAACAATTCTTGCCAAAAAATGCTTGTGAAATTTGGGTCACGATCAGAAACAATAGAGTGTGGCATGCCATGAAGCTTGAAGACCTGGTCCATGAAAATTTGAGCCACCGTGGATGCAGTAAATGGGTGTTGAAGACCGCAGAAATGAGCATACTTGGAAAGGAGATCCACAACCACCATTATGAGTGATTTATTTCCCGATTTGGGTAAGCCGGTAATAAATTCCATAGAGATATCCTTCCAAATAGTAGGTGGAATTGGAAGCGGTTGTAGTGTGCCTAGAGATTTGACTATTTCTCCCTTGTTGCATTGACACACATCACATTCAACGACAAAATTACGGATGTCCTATTTCATACCATCCCAGAAAAAAAGAACGTTTGACCCTGTCATAGGTTTTGGTGAACCCGGAGTGCCCCGTTGTGGGTGTAGCATGACGATCAGAAAGTACCATGGATTTAAGCTTTGATTGTTTACTTAAATACAAATGGCCTTTGTATCGAAGCTCATCCTGGAGCCAAGAGTACCCTGGGGGAGCTGGAGCATTGGTATGCAATTATTGGATCAGATGCGAACTTTTGGGATCTTGTAGCCATTCTTGGCGAACAGCTTTGAGCCAATCTGGTACAATGAAGGAAAGAGAAAAAATGGATCTTTCTTCTTCATATTTTTTGGACAGTGCATCTGCCACCACATTTTCTTTTCCTTTCTTGTAAATGATCTCATAATCATATCCAAAGAGTATAGTCACCCATTTTTGTTGCTTCGGGGAGGAAATGCGTTGTTCCCGAAAGTACTTGAGGCTTTGATGGTCTGTCTTATTTTGGAAACGTTGCCCCAAGAGATAAGGGCACCACAGATCAACGACATGCAGAATAGCCAACATTTCCTTTTCATAGATGGGTTTACCCTGATTACTTTTAGATAGTTTCTTGCTGGTGAAGGCCAAAGGTCGACCCTCTTGCATAAGGACATCACCGATTCCTTTCCCTGAGGCATTACATTCCAACACAAAGGTCTTTGTGAAATCAAGAAGGGCCAAAACCAGAGTGGTGCACATGGCCATCTTCAAGGTTTGGAAATCTTGAGCAGCAGCTGGAGTCCAAGTGAAAGAGTTCTTTTTTAGGAGAGCAGTGAGAGGTGCTGCAATCTTTCCATAATTCTTAACAAACTTGCAATAATACCCTTTTAAGCCCAGAAATCCATGCAAGCTTTTGAGAGTCTTTGGGTGTGGCCAGTCTTGCATAGCTTCAATCTTTTTTGGATCCACCTTGACGCCATCCTTGCCAACCAGATGACCCAAGTATTCAAGTTCTGAGGCACCAAAAGCACATTTAGACTATTTCAGGAAAAGTTGGTGTTCAGAGAGTAGATGGAGAACTTGATCCACATGAGTAAGATGGTCTGTCCAAGTTTTTCTATAGATGAGGATATCATCAAAGAAAACTAAGACAAAATGACAGAGAAAGGGACAAAAGACATGATTCATGAGGCTTTGGAAGGTGGAGGGGGAATTACACAAGCCAAAGGGCATGACCAAAAACTCATAGTGGCCCTCATGAGTTCAAAAGGCCATCTTGGAATGTCTGCCTTTTTCATACGTATCTGGTGATAGCCCAAGCGAAGTTCAAGTTTAGTAAAGAATTGGGCGCCACTCAATTCATCCAGGAGGTCATCAATGACAGGAATGGGAAATTTGTCTTTAATGGTCAGTTTGTTTAGGGCATGAAAGTCAGGACACATTCTCCAAGAACCTTATTTCTTCAGGACCATGACTACAGGAGAAGAGTAAGGTCTCGTACTAGGGCGGATAATGCCTGCAGTAAGGAGTTCCTGGACCATTTTCTCAATTTTTTTTTTTTGTGAAAAGCGGTGGTGATACAGACGAATATTGGGAGGAAGGCTTCTAGGTACAAGGGGAATGGAATTATCATGAAAACCGTGGGAAGGAGGGAGTCCTTGGGGAGTGAAAAATACCATTTGATGTTTAGAAAGGAGGGCTTGGAGGTCTTGCAGCACCGGGGGTGTCTCTGTTGCTTGTATGGCATGGCGTTGGGAAATGACACCACAATGACCTTTTTTGAGAAGCTTTTCCATGTGATGGGAACTAATGACCTCAGGTGAACCAACAATGATGCCTTGGAATTTATATTGGTGGCCTTCCTGGTCGAATTGCATGGTTAATTCCTTAAAACCCATGAGAATGGGACCCAAAGTCCTTAGCCAGTCTGCACCCAACACAATGTCACAACCGCCCATGTCGATAGAAAACATATGGTATTTTAGGTGGTAGTCACCGATTTGGAGACGCACATTTTCATAGTGCCCTCCACATTTCATGGAACCACCATTGGCAATCATGATTTGGAAATTGTTGATGGCATGGATGTAGTAATGAGTTTCTTGGGAAATACGGTGATGAATAAAATTATGGGTGCTTCCACTATCAACCAGAATGATGACCTTCCGATGCTTGATGTAACCGATTAACTTGAGGGTTTGGGGGGCGGAAAAGCCAATAAGAGCATTGAGGGAAATGATCGGTTCCACTTCAGGAGGGTCTGAGGGAGGGATTATGTCAGTTATTTCATGTGACTCAGGCACAAGGGGAGTTTCAACATCCTCTTTTGAAATATCCTCAGAGATGGCCATAAAACGATTTTGTTCCTTACAGTTGTGGCCCAGGAAATATTTGTGATCACAATTATAACAAAGGCCTTTGAGTTGGCGTTCAACCATTTCAGCCTTGGTCAATTTTTGGATCTTTATTGGGGAGGAGGGAGTAGTGGGATTTACGGGTTTAGGGCGAGGGATAAAGGAGGGTTTATGGTTTTGAGAGGATACAACCTGTTGTGCTTCTTTATCTTTTTTAGTAGCCTCCACCCAGCTCGAAGGTTGAGCCATGAGGACATGGGCCCTAATCTCATCCTTGAGGCCACTGATAAAACACTCTCGAAAGAAAGCATCAATCATGCCCTCTGTTCGAAAAGCCAGGCGCTCAAAGGCAGCTATGAAGTCTTCTACTATGCCTGATTGTTTCAACTTTTTCAAATGACCCAAATGGTTGGTGTTAGTGTCAAAGCATTCACAAAGCTCAGTGACAAATTGGGTCCAAGCAATATATCCTTGACGGGAAGTTTTTCTCCATTGCCACCATTGCCAACTTTCTTGATCTAGATGAAGAATACCACACTGGAGTTTTTCCAAGTCATCTGTAATGCCATATAAAGAGAAATAATGTTCCATTTTGGTGACCCAACTAGTGGGGTCTGAGCCATCAAATTTCGTCACATCCACCCGCAGAAGGCGTAGGTCACGTTGAAAGTGATGGGGCTGAAAGGTATGGGAATGGGAGGAACGTTCACCTTCAGTCTTTGGAGGTGCGTCTGAGAAAGGGTAATCTGTATGGATCTTTAGTTTGGTGCAGAGTGATGCAAAGACAAATTCAAGCTGGGTGGTCATTTCTTGTTTGACTTACTCCATTGAGGACTGCATGGTTGTATTGATGGTTGTATCGATGGAGGCAACAATAGCACTGAATTATTTCACTTCTTTTTGGGTCTTGAGGAAACCAGATTGCAAGGTGTTGAAGCAAGCTTCTAGGTCCTGGCTACAGGTATGGGCCATGAGGATGGGTGAACTAAAAAGGGGTGGGCGGGGTCAAAAAATTTGCCAAAAAATGATATGGATGAATGTGATAAGGGCGAAGTGATGAATCCAATGGAATAGGTCTCAAATAATGGTGAAAAAAATTCCAGACTTTTTTCTTTTTTTTTTACACCTGTAGAGTTATACTCTAGTCTAAAGAATACTGCAGTGATGAAATCCCCAAATGATTAACCAAAAATAAATGTGCATTTATGTGGCAACCCAAACACAGTTGCATGGCAATAGATCTTGTCTGTTTTAATTTGTTTATGTTTCTGTCCTCCCAAGGGTTAGGTATTCAAGGGTTCTACAGACAAGGGTTTTCCCTGTGCTATAGCTCTCTGATATATGTGCGGGGTCCAATAGTAGTACTCGGCCCAATATCTCAGGGCACTAACTAAGGAGGATAGACTGTACCCTTATCTGTACTACCCGACTACCCAGGTACTAGAGAGTATCTTCCCGAGTGTTGTTCTTGGTGGCACTATAGCAGTCAGGCAGACAATCAATTTATCTAAAGACAACTTTAGGAAATCTAGGCCGATCCGTACATAGGTGTTGTCTAATGCGCTACCACTCAAAGGGGTACCAATAGGGTTACAAGGGTGGCCAACAGATGTGCGCATAAGAACCATTTGTATTTCCTGTGTGTATGAATCCCTCAACCGCGGGTTTATGCCTGTAACGACAGATCTCTGTGGCTTAAAGATGACGGAATACGTCTCTACTGTGGAAAAAAATTTCTCACAATTTCTACCAAGGAGCCTGAATCTGATACCACTTGTAATATACCAGATATAAAAAGTATGCAAAACAAAAATAAAATGCTAGAAATGGTAGAATAACAGTAATATAACCAACATAATCTCCACAATAACACATAAATGATATAATAAAAACAACAGAAATAGCACTTTGATTCAGAAAGCAATGTTCACGGGCCTCTTCGAGGGAGCAACCTCCAGTCGAGCAATGCTCTGTTACAATAATCTCCAAGATAGGGTTTTCATACCCTCGACCCTTATTTATACTAAATATGTCTATCAAAAGAAGCATCTAGAGGAAGATCCTTCTAGAAGTGGAAGCTTCTATTAGGTCTTCTTACATCCACCTTATTCTATTTTATTGAAAGGCCTTATTAATATTGACCTTTATTACATCCGAATATATTTCTCTACCTATGTGCATGTTAGGACCCTATCAACAAGGGTGCTTCACATTTCGTGAACTCATGAACTTTCATCGAGCTTGATCAACGGTCGAGATCTCCAATGATCTGATGGTCTAGATCTCATCGCAATTTCGCGTATTGAGATATCCAGCTGCGAGTTTCCTTGATCTTCCCAACTCACGAAACTATGAAATGGATCCTAGAATTGCTATCTCCTTCCCCAATATTGGACGATGTGACCTCCATCTATGACCAGGGGCTAATAAAAAAGGTCTCATCAAAATTTCGTGTATCGAGAATTCCTTCTATGAGTTACCTAGAAACTTCCAACTCACAGAACTCTGAAATGATTTGTATTAGATCAATGGTACAGATCTCTCCCATCAACCAACAACTGAGATGGTATCATGAATTCCTCTCAAATTTTCCTTTGACTTTCCCCATATGCAAGTTAGCAAAATGTTGATCGCTTGCCACCTGTCCTTTCTGACGTAGTCTGACACTTGTCCTTGCTGACGTGGTCTGCCACATTCACCTCCTGGATATGACGACCCAGATTATTCCTCGATCCAAAGAATCAGATCATATTGTGATTTCACATTTTGCGAGTTCTTCACAACTCTGCCTTTGACTTCTTTGAGTCACGAGTCAACAAAATGCTGATCGCTCGCCACGCATCCTCTTGGATGGACGGTTCCAATGATTTCAGGAATTTGACCAGTCCACTCTCATATGCTCATCCAAAGGCATTTATTTCTGGATCCAACGAATGTTTATCCTTGGTGCTCAGATCCAACAAATCAGATCTGTACTTATCCTATGCGCTTCCTCTGGTAACAGGACGCTGATCTAATGATCATCAGATATTTGAGATTGGTGATCCAACAACCACTAGTGTTCTTCCTCCTGATCTTTCTTATCTCTTTGACTTAGAAGATTTTCTAAGTGTTCCAAGGTTTTGATCTTTGCTTCGTCTTTCTCTTATACCTCGATTGCACTTCTGGAAAGTGAAAAGCGCTATCTCTTCTGATCTTTGACAATGCCATGGCGCATACTTTCACTCTGCATGCAACTCTTGCACTATTCCTCTCTGAGCTTCTCGAGCTTTCTCTGTTGTGTCTTCCAAGAGACTTCTGGTGTTCACCTGACACATTCTTCCTATGATCATTCCATCGTTGTTTATTTTCTTACCATCGATGCAAACATTGATCTTTCCATCAATGACAAGCACACTTTGCCTATAAACATGCGAACAATCTCCCCCTTTGGCATTGATGGCAACTCTGTACACAGTTGTGCTAAAGTCTTGGACCTCCAACTATAGCATCCAGTTCGGACCACTCCTTTTCTTCCCCTTTGACATCAATGTCAAAGAAAACATGCTCCCCCTGAGTTGTTGTAGTATTGTTTGGAGGTATCGGATATTCAACGAACATAAACTCCCCCTGACAGGATGGACTATCTTAACTTGATAACAGGGTCACACCCAACTTCTGGCGTAGATACTCAAACTGAGCTTCTGCAAGCGATTTAGTGAAAATATCAACAATTTGATCTTTGGATGGGATGTAATGCAAATAAACCACATAGTTGGTTACCTGTTCCCTCAAGAAGTGATACTTGATGGGTATATTCTTGTTCTTGGAGTTAAAGACAGGATTCGTTGACACACTAATTGCACTAGTATTATCACAATGGATTGGGATCGATGCAGTATAATTTACCTCCAAGTATGCGAGTGTCTGAATCATCCAAAACAATTGGGTACAACAAGTGGCAGCTGCAATGTATTCTTCTTCTGTAATTGTAAGGAAATGGAACCTTGCTTCTTTCTCAACCATGATATAAGGGAATCTCCTAAGAAGAATGCACCTCCACTCATGCTTTTCCTTTCATCTACGCAGTTAGCCCAATCTGCATCTGAATAGGCTGATAGTTGAAAATTCTAATTCCTAGGATACCATAGGCCATAGTACATTATTCCATTCATGTATCTAAATATTCTTTTGACATCTAACAAATGACTCTGTTTAGGTGCGGCCTGATACCTTCCTACTAGTCCAACAACATGCATTATGTCTGGACGGGATGCTGTGATGTACAATAGGTTGCCTATCATAGAACTATATGAACTCCAATCAACATTAGGTGAGTCATCATCCTTTCTTAACTTACATCCAGTGACCATAGGTGTGCTCATAGGTTTATAATCTTCCATTTGAAAACTTTTCAACATTTCTCTTATATATTTTTATTGAGAAAGAAATATTCCTTAAGACTTCTGAGTAATTTGTAGGCCAAGAAAAAATGACAATTCCCCTATCATAGACATTTCAAATTTAGACTGCATGGAATAAGTAAATCATTTTACCAGTGAAGCATTATTACTATCGAAGATGATGTCATCTACATAGACCAACACAATGAGCAAATCATTACCCTCTATTTTGATATATAGATTGTTGTCAACTATTCCTCACTTGAACCCTTTGTCCTAAAGATATGTATCCAGTCTGTGATACTAGGCACGAGGAGCTTGTTTCAACCCATATAAGGATTTCTTCATCTTGCAGACAAAGTCAGGATTATCTGATATTTGGAACCCCTCTGGCTGCTCCATATAGACTTCTTCTTTTAGATCTCCATTTATAAAACATGACTTGACATCCATTTGATAGACTTTAAACCTCTTATGACAAGCATAGGAAATAAACATTCTAATAGCTTATAATCTTACTACATGTGCAAATGTTTCATCAAAGTCCAGTCCTTATATTTGAGCATATCCTTTGCAGAACAATCTAGCTTTATTTATTACAATATTTCCTTTCTCATTCATCTTAATTTTGTAGACCCATTTTGAACCTATTACATTTTTATCTGTTGGCCTAGGAACAAGTTCCCAAGTGTCATTCTTTTAAATATGGTCCAGTTCCTCATTCATTGATTTTAACCAATTTACGTCTTTACTGGCCTCATTGAATTTCTTGGGTTCCACGATGGATATGAAGGCTATATGTGATTGCTCAGTGTTTTTGATTATCCTTCTCCTGGTTTGTACACCTTTGTCTTTTTCACCAATTATCTGACATGCATGATGATTCTTTTGAGTAATTATGGAGGAAGAATTTGATGTTGTCTGTTGATTTGCGTTTGCTTGAGTATTTGCATCTTCATCTGACTCAAAGTCTTCTTGTTCTGATTCTTGGACTAGTTCAGCTTCAACTTCATCTATATCCTCTATTGTTGATTCGGTATTGTTCACCTCTCTTATTGGAATTCCTTCATCAACTTTTATGTCAATACAGTCAACCAACTTATGAATCCTCTTATTAGAGCATCTATATCCTTTACTGTTTGTTGCATACCCTAAGAAGATGCCTTCATCAGCCCTATCATCATACTTCCCAAGGTTCTCACTATTATTTTTTATGTAACACTTACTCCCAAGGACTTTGAAATGTTTGATTGAAGCATGTCTTCCATACCATAGTTCATAAGGTGTCTTGTCACTGTGTGGTCTGAGGTGGGATTTGTTAAGAACATGGAATTCTTTGTGTATTGCTTCTACCTAGTAGGTTTGACCAATGTTCTTCTCATTCATCATTGACCTGGCCATTTGCTGAACTGTTTTGTTTTGCCTCTCAACTACTCCATTTTGTTGTGGAGTTCCTGGGATTGTGTATTCTCTCTTTATCCCATGTTTATCACATAATTCCTTGAAATCACTTGAAATAATTTATCCTCCTCTCTCTAATCTTACTTCCTTTAACCTCTTGCTTGTTTGATTCTTAGTTAAAGCCTTAAATATTTTAAATTTCTCAAATGCTTTAGCTTTTTCTTTGAGAAAAGAAACCCAAGTAAGACTGGAGTAATCGTCAATGCTCATCATAAAATAGTTTTCCTTCCCTTTGCTTTCTTGTCTTGATGGTCCACATAAATCCATATGAACTAATTGGAGTGGTTTCTCTATTGAAGTAGAGCTCTTGGATTTAAACTGTGTCCTGGTTAGATTTCCTACCTGACAGGGTTTACACATAGAATCTTGTGACTTTGATATTCTTGGAAGATATTTTACTGCCTCAAGATTTTTGATCTTGATTAAGTGGTCAAAGTTTAGATGTCCAAGTCTCCTATTCCATAACCAAATTTCATCATGTTTTCTTAGATGACACTCTTCTCTATATTCTTTCAGCACATATACATTGTTATCTATCCTTATGCCTTTAGCCACAACTTGTCTTGAGTTTACAGACTTTATCTTACAATCCTTGGAAGTGAACACCACTTCACATCCTCTATCACACATTTGACTCACACTGAGAAAATTATGTTTCAACCCATCTACATGCAGAAAATATGAGATTTTCCTTTTCCATTAATTAAACTTACCATCTGTCACACACCCACTATAGAAAAATAAAAATTTCTCTTTTTATCGAGGGAAAATTCTCTCGAATTCCTACGGTGGCCTAGCACAGTCTAGATATTCCCTTATCCTCCTCCATATGATCGTTGGCTATGACCATAGGCCTTACCAAAAAGGTGCTTTCGACTTCTATGTTTTGGAATTTCTGTGTGCGAGCTCTCCCCGGCTCCCCATCCTTTGAAATGCCAAATCCCGAAATGGGGTTAACAAGCCCTTTGGCTCCCCTTTTTCCTACTCCATGTGACCACCTTCTTGGCCACATGCTAACACCAAATGGTACTACAGGAACTCAACTTTCCAGAGAAAAAACCTTTAGATCACATGCTTGTTGGATTATGTTTATGAGTTTTTTTTTTTTTTCTGATCTTTAAGTTGTGTGAGGAAGATAGATTAAAAAGTTGTAAAACAAAATATTGGTATTGATTGTTTATTCTTTATGCTATACTCATCAGACATAGGAACCTATTTGTTATCGGCACATATAGTGCATCAACTCTATTGATTATGAATCCCGAATTGACATTTAAATCAGTGTAAGATATATATTGAACATATTTTTACACCAACAAGCCCCAAACATGCATTTCCAAAATGCACAAACTATACAACTAGTCACAAAATTGACATGCACTGAAAAACTAAAGGAAGTGCGCACACATGCGTAGGCCAAGGAAGCCATTAAATCACACATGCACCTGATGCGCGATTGTGTACAAGAAACTCTGCGCACAACTGTGAATGATGCATTTATGGTTTTTGTCAGCCCCTCACCCACTTCTGGACCAACTCCCAACTTGATTTGACCCTCAAATATGAGATGAATCCGAATGGGGGACTGGTCAAATACGTAAGGGTGCCCTAAAGGGTCCCTTTTACACACTAAAGACCGGTTGGATATTGTGTCAAAGACATGCTATAAAAAGAGGCCATGGGTGCACTAAGAATTCAAGAATCCCATTGTGTTGTTATGTTGCCTCTATTCTCCTTCAAGAAACCTATTTTGTTTTTGGAGCATACTAGCATCATCTCAATAAGATTTTCACCTCACCTCTTGAGGGAATACGCTTGGATTTATTCACCATTTTCTTTCTAGTTTACCATTTGTAAGAAGAGATCTCACATAGGGGACTCAAGAGCCCTCCCAAAGAGGAAGAGGGAATCCATAATTTCCCCTTTTTCTATTGTCTTTTCCCACTAATATACTTCTCCATTGGTGGCATGATTATTGATTAATTTTGGTTCTAATTTCCTCATGCATTTTAGTTTTATTTCTTTAGTTGTTGTTATCTTAGTTGTTTGTTTATTTCATGTGATTGAATTGTTGGATTCATACACTAACCTTTGTCCTGTGTAGCAGGCCCAACTAGACTTGCAAGTGCCCCTCTTTTTCTCATTCAAGTGACAAAAAGGACACAACAACAAGGATGGTGTCTGAGTGGATCCTAAGAAGGTTGAAGCTATGCAAGATTGGCCTCGCCCTAAAATTCTTAATAGCTTGTGTGGTTTTCTGGGTTTAATGAGATATTATAAGAAGTTTGTTCGGAATTATGGAGAGATTGCAGCTCCTCTTACTTCCCTCTTTAAAAATAATGCTTTCACTTGGGCTTCAGTTGCGGATCATGGCTTCCAATCCTTAAATGATGCTATGTGATCGACTCCTATCTTAGCACTCCAAAAATTCACAAAGACATTTGTATTAGAATGTGATTCTTCCAAGAAAGGGATTGGAGTCGTCCTCATGCAAGATGAGAGGCCCTTGGCATTCACTAGAAAACAACTTTTAGAGTGACATTTCTGTTAGAAAAATAGGACCACGGAGCAATAAAATAAAACAAATGAGGAAATAAAACATGTAAGATACACTATACAATATATACACAGACATACGTGGTTCATCCAGTGTGGGCTATATCCACTAGAGAAATTGACATGTCCTTCCTTTATTATTATCCAGTAGATGAAGGGATACAACCTACAACAAACCCACTGTAACTTCCTCTTCTTTCTCTCATAGTATCCTCTCTCAGAATACAATATTCGCTATGATACATAGCCATAATACATTTCCCTCATAAAAGAGGGTTTCCTTCTAGGGAAAAAAAACCTTACATAAATTATGTTATTAGATCTACGACCTTATAATGAACAGTCCATATTTACAATAAAATTAAAATATACATTTACAAGTAATTTTTTCCTTCGGGGGCTTCATAGGGGGGTAACCCGCCCCTGCACTCCCCCACATGGATGAGTGTACATTCTTCTGGGGTGCAAAGTCTTCATGGGGTATAAACATGATTGAAAACAAAGACCTCTGAATTAGGAAGATAATCAGGCTCCACAACCAACAATTTGGGCCAATCCATTTGTGAAAAAGAAATGTTAGCTATTCTACATGTTGTGGTTCTCTGGTGTCCTTATTTATTAGCTCAATGGTTCCAAATTTGTTGTCTCGGAGTCTCAAGTATTTCCAGGAATAATACATTTCATCCCTGGCACAACAAAAATGGGTGACCAAGCTATTTGTCTATGATTATGAGATCATTTACGAGAAGGGAAAGGAAAATGAAATGGTCGATGCTCTTTCTCAGAAATATGAAGAACATGGGTCCCTTTTCTCCCTCTCCTTAATTGTACATATTTTCTCCAATTTGTTCGTCAAGAATGGTTGCAAGACCCAAAAATTTCTAGCCTGCTCCACTAATTGCAACACAATCCTTCAGTTTCTCCAAGGTACTCTTGGCATAATTAAGAGATTTTCTACAAAGGTAGTATGCATTTATGAAAGCAATCCCAACTTAAATACACAAAGATTTATGAACTTCATGCCTCACCCACAGTCGGGCATTCAATGTTTACCAAAACGTATGAAAGGGTCAAACGCTCTTTTTTCTGGGAGGGTATGAAACAAGACATCCACACCTTTGTGGATGAATGTAAGGTGTGTCAACACAACAAGAGAGCAACTTTCAAATATCTAGGCACACTCCAACCACTTCCGATTACCCATGCTATTTGGTGAGATATTTCTATGGAATTCATTGTAGGATTACCTAAATTGGGAAATAAGTCAGTCATCGATTGTCTCTCCAAGTTCTGTTCAACACCCTTTCAAAACTGCCATAGTGACTCAAATATTCATGGATAATATCTTCAAGATTCATGGCATGCCTAATTCTATTGTCTCTGACAGAGACACCACTTTCACCAGCAATTTTTGGCAAGAATTTTTCAAGCTAAAATGAACCCAATTGCATCTCATCACTTCCTATCACCCCTAGACGGATGGCCAGACTGAAGTTTTCAACAAGTGTTTGGAAATATATTTGAGGTCTTTTTCATATGAGAGGAAAAATCAGTGGGATCAATGGTTACCCCCATATGAATGGTGGTACAACACATATTACCATACAGCTACGCGCATGGCTCCTTTTGAATTCATATACAACCAAAATCCCCCATCAGTTCTCTCCTATGTGCCAGGGGTCTCAATGGTTCAGGAGGTTGACACAAATATTATAGTTTGGGAGGCTATTCTTTGTGCCCTCAAAGAAAATTTGGTCATGGCTCAGAATCACATGAAGAAAAAAGAATATCAATGTTTTTTTTAGCGCCATTTTGTTGAAGGGGACCAGGTATTTCTTCGACTACAACCTTATGAGAAGACTTCCCTCAAAGCTCAACACTATCATAAAATTATGCCCAAATTGTATGGTCCTTATATAGTTCTCAAGCATGTGGGATCAGTGGCCTATCAGTTAGATTTACCTAGTCAGTCAAATATCCATCATGTTTTCCATGTTTCCTGTTTAAAGAAGGTGATTATAACTAAGTGCCAAACTAAAACTAGTCTTCCTAAGTTGGATGAAGAAGGTTCCATATGGTTGCAACCACAAGCAGTCTTGGCCTAGCTAGACCTTTGTATTTTTCAACGCACCATCTATGAAGTATTAGTCCAATGGAAATATACACCTCTAGAAGATGCTACCTGGGCACCAACCACCATTCTACAACAATTCCCTTATCTGAAGCCTTGAGGACAAGGTTTTTCTCCAAGGGGGAGAACATGTCAGGGAGCTAACCTCCCTAACCCCTCATGTAGGTAGAATAATATAATTCCATGTAATAAAGGCCAATATTGATAAGGCCTATCAATAAGGAAGAGTAAGTCAAATTTAAGAAGACCTAATAGAAGCTTCCACTTATAGAAGGATCTTCCTCTAGATTTTTCTTTCGGATAGATAGATTTAGTATAAATAGAAGTAGAGGGTATGAGAAATATGGTCTTGGATATTATTATAATAGATCTTTTCTTCACTGGAGGTTTCCCCCTCGAAGAGGCAAGTGAAAATTTCTATCAGTAATAAAATTTCTTATCTCGTGTTATTCTAGTATTATTCTTGTATTATTCTGGTATTGTTTTGGTTATATCATTGTTTCTCTGCCATTTCTAGATAAAATATTTTTGTGTTGCATACTATTTTATATCTAGAATACTATAGGTTGCCACAAAATTCCCTAGCACAGGCTAAAAGTTGTAATCCTTGGATATTTATTTCCAACGAGATATTATGCACCCCAAACAAAGATCACATGCAAACGTTGTGCCCTGGGAAGTTGACATGTCAACTAACCACCTCAGTTCCTGCAATACTTTTGGTGTTTCATCTTCTAGGGTTATAGTTTGGATTTTTATGGTTTTTTCCTCCTTGTATTTTAGGATTCATCACAAATTCGCTTTATATTTTTGTGAACGAGCATAGCTAACATCTCTCTCTTTAGAGATAAGCTACCACCATTCTAGCTAGTTTGTGTTCTATACTATTATGTTATTTTATTCATTAAAAAAAGTTGGTTTTCATTGTATTTTTCTGTTCTATGCTATAGTTTTTGTTTGTATCTCATTTCATTCTCGATATAACCTAGATTATTTGTGTTAGAATAGTGTATGCATGATTCTGATTATATTGAGAATGAATTGAAGGTAGAGATATAACAAGGAAAGACCTAGAGATATTGCAAGAAACACATTAATACAATTAAATCATATTCTATTAATGAATGGAATACAAAAGACTATCAAATGCAAAGCATACAAACTAGCTAGAATGGTTGTAGCTTATCCATGAAGAGAGACATGTGTCAGTTATGATTATTCACAAGAACTTGATTACAAAGAGGTTGAAAAGGAATTTTAACATAAAACACCAATGAGAAAACCCTAAACATCTGAAACCTAACCCTAGAAGAAGAAATGCCAAAAGGTTTGTGGGCCTCGATGTGGCTAGTTGATACATAAAATTATCGATGGCATTACTTTTGCATAACATCTCCTTTTTGTTTTCTCGGTATCCCGTTGGAATGGTCTACCTGAGAGGTACACATTCTGAATGACCCTACATCTAGAATATAATGGGTTCTACCACACCAAAAAAACATTGTTTAGGGCCTCAAAATGGACCCAGAAGTTTGGGACACAAAAAATTGTAGAAAAATGGCCAAGATGTGGAAGCACTATGAATTAGTGGAACATGTGGGTATCCACCAATATCCATCTAGATTAGATCCTTTTTATTTACTAGTGCATGTACTCGACGTGGTCAGGGTATAAAGAGTTGGGCCTCAAGATAGTTTCACTTGGGGATGACCTTTCTCGTCGGCCGAAGAAAGATCCCATGGAAGAAGAAAACATAGATGAAATATTAGGATATCCTTTAAAAATGATGCTCTAGGAATCACTTGTGTGACAATGAAATGATATGATGGAAAACAAAATCCCAAATTATTCCACGACTGTTAACAACGGGTGAGGCACCTTCAACAAGTAGTCATTTTGGAGGTGCGACACCCTTGATGTTACAAGTTAAATTTGATATCCCCTTATTTGAAGGCCATATAGACACATATGCTTTGGAGAAATGGATGAATATTTTAGAAGAGTATTACTCTTTTCAAAAAACATCTGAGAGTAAAAAGATCACCTTCTCTCTCCTTAAATCCCTCCCCCATGTCAAATATTGGTGGGAATATTACTCGAAGAGACATAAGGAAGATGAGTATATGGCATTTAAGATAGGACCCACTTGGAAATACGTTTTTATTCCCTCAAGGAGAAGTTATAACCTGTCATAAACTATGATGATCGGTACAAAGGATGGATGCTTTTTCTTTAGGAAAGAGACCAGATGGTGTTGGAGTACATTAACATATTCCATACCCTATGCTAAAAGTTGGGTATTAGACACTCTGAGTGGCACATAGTTCTAAAGTACCATAATGGCCTATATAAGTACATACAAACAAAGAAGAAATTTTTGCACATATCCTCACTAGGAAATGCTTATTGATACATTGTCAAACTCAAGTAGAAATTTAAGTAGTGAAATAAATGATAGTTCGGGTTTGAAAATATGCAACAACAGAAGCATGCCAAAGGTGGCCCTAACTCGTAGAATAAGGGACACAGAAAGGAATTCCAACCTCAAGACAACCAGTAAAGATGAAGGAAAATAAGGGTAACAAGAAGATGAAGAAGGACACCAGAAAGTGGGGTGAGTTCCAAAAAATTCACCAGCACAACAATGATGAATTCCACTCAAAACGATCACTATTGTCCAAGATTAAAGAAAAAGAGTCATACCCTGAATTAGACTCTGATTTGAAGCAGGATAAGGGAAAATAAATCATCGATGTGGAACCTAGTGCTTGATCTAGGTGGATATTGGTGGCCACCCACCTATTCCACTTGGACCCCCACCATTGCTTCTTTCAGTTTTTTAGTTTTCGCACAGTTTACTATTTTTAGCAGTTTTTTTTTGGTCCTAAACTTTCGGGGCCATTTTGAGGCCCTAAACGATGTTTTTTTGGTTATGTTTCTATCGCAAAATATACATCTATCAATGCTATTTTGTCTTGAGAATTGTAGGCCTCGGATAGAGCTTTCCAACGAACTATCATATGCCTAAAACGGAGATCGTATGCAAAAGTTACGACCCCGGGAAGTTGATGCACCAACTTACCCAAACAGGACCCACATGACTTTTGGCACTTCATCTCCCAGGGTTAGGTTTTTGGATGTCTAGGGCTTTTAGCATTCCCGTTTATTGTAAAAGGGCCTTCAGAGCCTCATTGTAATCATCTTCTCACGGATGCGAGTAACAACCACATCTCTTCTCAGAGATAAGCTACCATCGCCCTAGCTAGTTTATTTCCATTCTGTCTGTAAGCATATTTCAGTCATTTGTTATTAATGAAATGAAGTCTTATTTCCACTGCATCTCTGTGTTTATGTGTATTTCTGTATTTCATTATGTTCCTACATAAATCCAGATCAGTGGTATCAGAGCAGACTGCTCATTCTCAATCCTTCTTTCCATGTCCCCAACAAGATCGGGGTATAAGGAGTTGGGGATCGATCTGGTTGAACCTTTGCAAGATCAACCTCGCAAACCCCGACGACTGACCATGGGGGAAGAAAAGAAAGATGAGGGAGCAGGAGATCCTATCAAAATGTTGCTCGAGGAGGCCCTCGAGAAACAAAGGAACGTGATGATGGCCAACTTTGCCCAGATTCTTCAACGGATTCCGACTGGCAGTGCATCGACATCCAGAAGCCACTCTAGATGTGCCACTCCTTTTAAGGTACAAGTAAACTTTGACATTCCCATATTTGATGGCCAAATAGATGCAGATGCCGTAGATAGATGGTTGAATCTGTTAGAAGGATATTTCTCGGTTCATGACTTTTCCGACTGAGAAAAGATTATTTTCGCACTCCTCAAAGCCACCCACCATGTCAAGGACTGGTGGGAAACCTACTCGGAGCAAGAGGGCGAGGGAGAACCCTATTTGTTCTTGGCCGCACCCACATGGAATTCTTTCTGAGACGCCATCAAGGAACAATATTATCCCGTGGGGAGCTATGAGGACAAATACATACAATGGACTACTTTGCGGCAACAAAGGGACCAAGATGTGCATGAGATGACGAATCTATTTCATACCCTATGCACAGAGTTGGGTATCAAAGATTCAGAGAAACATTTGGTGTTAAAGTACTGCAGTTGTCTGCATAGATACATTTAGGAGGAAATGGAGTTCCTCTACATCTCCTCACTTGGTGTGGGATACCGATATGCTGCCAAGATTGAGCAGAAGTTCAAACAGAAGAAGCGAGACTTTGGGTCTGCAAATCAGAAGCACGAGAAAGGTACTCCCAAACCGAAAAACAAAGGACCAAGCCAAGGCGGGGCAGCCCAGGACAACCCGCCAAAGCCACAAGCAAAGAACAACACCACGAAGCCAAAAAAGGACATGGGGAAGTTGTGTGAGTTCCATAAGATCTCCACTCACAACACAAGTGAGTGTCGAGCCAAGTAGTCACTGGTAGCCAGTTGAAGGCTTATAAATCGGATGCATGCTCTGACTATGAATCAAAACCTGACAAGGGGAATGACAAGGGGAATAATATTATCGATGCGGAGCCCAACGCCACCGTTGCCACCACGAAGATCTAGAAGGAGGAACCAGAAGATCCAGAGAAGGCAGAGCATCTCTTCCATTCCAAGATGTGGGTAAAGGGTTCCCCGTTGCAGTTCATTGTCGACAACGGGAGCCAGAAGAACCTCATATTGGTAGAGGTCGTGAAGCAGTTGGGCTTGCCAACCACAACACACCCACAACCATACACCATCGGATGGTTGCACCAAGGACGGGACCTCCACGTCAGTCGACAATGTCACCTTCCCTACAACATCAAGCCCTTCACGGATGAGGTATTATGTGACATTGCTCCTCTTGATGTTTCTGATGTATTATTAGGCCAACCGTACTTGTGGAAGCGACATGATGTGTATGAGTCCAGGCCTCATGCTATTATTATCACTTTGGGCAATAAGCTATACAGGATACCAGAGATAGCACCACCTACCACCATCTCTTTGGTTACTGCAAAACAATGCAGTAAGCTCATTTCCAAAACTAGGAAATTTGTTTTCCTGATGATCCGCCCTCAGGGAAAGCGGAAGACTATGTCCATGACCTCCAGACAATGCCCCACTGCACGAAAACAACATATGGATAAGGTCATGGAGGAGTACGAGGACATCTTCACCTCCCCCGCAGGGGTGCCTCTACACTGCCAGGTCAAGCACCCCATCGGTCTGACCCTAGGTGCACCACTGCCCAATGGACCCATCTACCGATGCTCTATCCTGGAGAATGACAAAATCAAGAGGCAGATTCAGGAGCTATTGCAAAAAGGTCACATCCAGCTGAGTTCATCGCCCTGTGGGAGCTCGATCGTATTGGTGCAGAAGAAGGATGGGACTTGGAGACTCTGCATTGACTATCAGGCACCGAACAAGATCACTGTTCGGAATAGGTATCTGATCCCACGGATTGATGACCTTCTGGACCAAATCAAGGGGGAAAAATATTTCAGCAAGATCAACTTGAAGTCTGGGTATCACCAGGTACCAATCGAACCCTCTGATGTGTGGAAGACTGCATTCAAATCCAAGGAGGGCCTTTTCGAATGGTTGGTCATGCCTTTCGGGTTGACA